>PVJL010000361.1:346315-443899 GCA_004026885.1 Lyroderma lyra | reverse complement strand
ACACGCACACACGCACACGCACGCACACACACGCACACGCGCACACACACACGCACACACACACACACACACATAGTGCCTAGTAAACACTTTACAAATGGCAGTTATTATTCACCATTACGAGGAGTTCATGAGACACTACTAATGGTAAGCTGATGGACTATTTCAAGTACTCTGACAGGAAACGGAGCCATCACCCCACGGAGGTGTTCAAATGGAATAAAACATTCCAAGACCCCTGAAAAAATAGTGATGCCACACCTCCCGAGACAATGCTTAATAGTTCACATTATTTGGAATGAATGTACCCCCAGTGAGTACACATTCATCTCAAATTACTGGATTCCACCCTTTTTAATGTTTAAAAAAAAAACTCATACATTCAAGATACTGATTTGACTTGTAGCATCCATTGATGGAGAAAATAAGAACTTCAATGAATTCTGTGACACTTTTGTGATACTTCTAAATACATGCATGGTTTTATTCTAAAAACAAGAGACACCACATATATAAAAAAACATACGTTTGGTGCACATGTGAATTTGAGAAACATTTGCAATACATCCAAGGTCCCTCAGAGGTCTGCAGCACACAGAGTGGGAACCTCCCCTAAAGGCTACGAAATAACATACTGATGAGCACTGTGTGTTGCACAGCTGATATCCACCAGAAAAACTAATGTGGCCCAATGTTTCCACGTTCTTAAAATTTTTCTAATGGAACTTGGTAGAATTAAACTGGGATCCCCATAGTGCTTTAGAGCTGAAAGATAGTTTAGAAATCTTCCAGTGAAAGTCATCCATTTTAAGATGAGAAATACTGAAATTGAGAGATGCTGTTTTTAACCTCTCTATCAGATAATGGCAGAACTCAATTCTTAAAGCTTTAATTACAGACGTGTGTGTGTGTGTGTGTGTGTGTGTGTGTATGTGTACACGCCTATTTTTTCTTTTCTTTTTGTGTCAGTCTTAACAGATGTGATTGCAAGATCGTTCCCCACAACTCTCAAGCAGCACTCAAAATCTCTCATTACAATGGTTTTCTTTTTCTCTTCTTTGTCTCTTCAACCTTTTTTCCATTAACACAGTGACAAGATTGGGGCACTATGTACATGTCTAGCTTTTAACATAACTGGTTTACCGTAAAACCCAGTTAAGATATGGCAATCCCTACAGAAAAAATAAAAAACTTTACATCTATTTTCATCACACTTGTAAATGTGTGCACTTTTATACTGCTGGAATTTCTCAAAAATATTTTCATTTCTCCTCATCTGGGGAATTTACATGGTTGCAAGGAAACCTTTGTTGTAACCTATTTTGGTGTTGCTGAGACATAATCTCAGCATCTCAGGGAGCCTGAAGTATCCTGAATTATACTTTCAGCTTTCTCTGGGGCTTGGTGAAGCTCTATTAGCACTGCATATTACACATAAATTACTTTTAATGTTCTTCCAAGGCTTGTTAAACGCTACACAAACTTTACACTTCATGGTTCTAATATTTAACTTACCTACCAGTAAATCTGAATTCACAATTCATCTAGTTGTCTATGTTGGTGATATCTACCCACTATTATTTCTAAATGAATTATTTTTTTAAAGAACTTGATTTTGATTAATAGAAGTTACTGATTATGTACATGAAAGAAATGCATTGAACCTCTGGCCCAGATATTCAACAAGGTAAAATCAAGGAAGTAAAAGTGGTGGTTTAATAGTTTTAAAACTATGACACTATTAATAGGCATAAATAATCCATTCAAATATTGCATAGTTAATGTGACTGTTCTACTTATTGGAAAATTTAAGTACCGTCTAGTAAAACAAATCTAAACATGATGATTCAAACAGGTGAATATGTTTGTATTTATTTCAGGGTTAAACAGTGCTAACTTTTACTTATAAAAACCTAAAATACATCATTTAAAATAAAAAACTCACAATACTACTCTCTGCATATCATCCCAACAAATTACATTTAGACTCCATACGGTTTTCATTTGATAGAATTCTGTCCTGAGCTACATGCAACCGAAAAATAATGGTCTTTGAGGAAAAGCAATGTTGAACTATCAGTTATTGTATGTCACAAAGGAAATCTTTGTTGGCTCCAATTCTGACAAAATTTTATTTTCAAACAGGTTTTTATTAAGTTTTTTTCTAGAACAATAATCTCATTTAAAACTATATATATGCATATATATATATATATATACACACACACATGTCGCTATATAGCAAATATGTCCAAAGGTATAAACAAACTAATAAAATCTTCATAATTCCTGAATTTCACAGCAATGGTAGTAGGATCAGTTGCATCTAGCAGGGAAAATGTTAACGTTTCTTTCCTGTCTTCATTGTCTAACATCAACTGTACAATTATATAATTATTATACAATTATTCTTAATTTCTATTTAGGAGTGAAATTTCAATCATTTTTATTTCCGGACATTCAGAATATTACCAAAACAACCAGGCTTACCATGTTTATCTGTCAGAAGCACTCTCTTCAACAATTTAAGTCTCATTTTATTTCAGTAGGGAAACTCTCTGATATCAGGTTATTTCAAAGATACAGAAATAAAACAAAAATAAAGAAGATTAATAACCCCAAAAAGATAGAATTTGGAATGTAAGTGTTTTTAGTAGATTAAAATTATCTTCACAGAATTATTCAGCTACGACTAAGTACATGTCAAACAACATTTGAAAAGTAACAGTGCTGTTTTGTCATCATTGTTAAAGTCACAAAAATGACATTTCCTGGCCTTTTATTTTACCTTAATTTCCAGGCAACTTAGCAGTGACCTAATTATGGCAAAAGCTTTGTTAAGGAGATAAAATAACCAAACTATTTGTGAAAAGAGGTGAACAGTAGACTTTTTTTCTTTTTATGTAAATTTTATAGTGAAGAAAAACATATATTTATAGTCATGAAAATTACATATTTAATAGACATATCTAGTCTTGAAATAATCATGTCTCTAAGTATTCTAAAATATACTGTTAGTCATTTGTTTAAAAGAAAATTATATTTAGATTATTTTAATTAGTTTAAGTAAACAAACCACATTTTGATATTGAATCCTAAGTGTTTATATATTCCAGTAGCACAAATTTCTCATAATTTAAAAAGAGCTTTCTGTGAAAAGATAACATAGTCACTGGAAATTCTTAAAAAGAAAATTAATATGATGCCATCAGAATAATGGAATCTTGACCATTTCACACACTGTTCTCTTGATAGAACAGTTAGAAAATTCGAAGGGGAGAAACACCAAAGAAAACATGCTGTCAGACGGACACCCACATACTCCTCGTGTTCAATGTTCCCCCTACCAATAGGAATGATCTATGTGATAGCTGACCCTAACCGGTGCCTTCATTAACTGGTATCAAGTAGTAATTAAGATGATTCCAACTAAATTTTAATTTCAAAAAAATGTAGTACAAACTCAGTCATTCAATAAAGAGTTGTAGTCATTTAATGTGTTTCTAGGCACAGAATATAGCAATTTACTATTGACAAGCACTAACGGACGAGGTCATTTCACAAGTAGAGTGTGGACAAAGGTGAACCGGGCAACTGATGAAATCTGTGGCCAAGGCGAAATAGCAATCTCTGAGCCAAATGGTAATAAAGTTACTGAAATGAAGCAATGTAGTTTCTAAACCGAACTGTCATAAAGGAGGATATGAGCTTCAAACTGGCATGTCAGGAGTAATTAAAATATTAGTTCTCTTTTTAAAAATGTTCCAAATGGCTTTAATAGTCATTGATTTTTTTATTCAAACAGCTCAAGTGAGGTTAGGAGGACGCTACGGGGAAGATTGTAGGATAGAAGCAGGTGATACGGAGGTTTGGAGGGGAAATCTGTCAGGGCAGAAAAAGCAAAAGCAAGTAGACATATCAACACACCAAATGCTTCCACAAACAAAATTCTATATTACCCCAGTTAAAAAAAAAGTTAAAGGGATTCTGGAGAAAAGAAACATATGATATAAAATGCTTAAAAAGTGATGGCTGCATATAGACTACATTTACTGTTCACAAGAATATGGGAAGTTTCTGTGAGGCAAGGTAACAAAAGTAACGCTCCCGAAATCGATTTCTCTTGAGGAGCGCAAGGTATTCTCTACAAAAGCCTCTCCAACGATCCCTCGTTGAAATGACTAGTTTGCCCAGTCAAATACTTGGCCAATTTATTCAGGAAAGGTGCGAATGATATGGTAGGTGCCAGCATAAACAAAGCTTTTAAGAAAATTCATTTCTTTTGTATGCCTAGCTTTCCCCTACGAGGAGAGGTTGAGTTTCCTACTAACAAGAGAAAAAAAGCCTGTGATAGCTACTATGGGTATTATTTTTGCCATTCTCATATTGAAACTAGAGCAGATTGTGTGTGTGTGTGTGTGTGTGTATGTGAGAGAGAGAGAGAGAGATTATGATTTCATGAGACATTATGGAATCAGATCTTATGGCTAGAAATAATCCAAAGATCATCATACCCAGGAGACTACATTACCTTAAAATAAGAGTGAGAGGGCTCTAAACAGTAGTGAAAAACAAGCGTAAAAAAAGGGGGCTGTGAAAATGGCAATGAGCGTTTTCCATGTGTAAGCTAGAGTGAGTGCAACCTGAGTGCCACACTGGGGTCTCAGCTGCCTCAAAAAGCCATTTTGATCTGTGCCACGTATTGGCCCTTGGCACACACAGAGGAGGATATATCCCTCATGCGGTAAGTAAGCTGTGCTGCCCAAAACCAAATGCAGACGCCCCCTCACAACCAACGCCCTCCTCTGTGCAGTAAAGCCTTCCTAAGAGGTCATATTCAGCCACAAAACAGCTTCCATATCCATTCTTCATGGAATCCACTTCACGACTACCTAATTACATGCAATCCTCTTTCACTTAAGTGAACCTACACTAGCATGATTCAGTAAATGATTTGTCTAAGCAGAAATACAAAGTACAAACAGTTCATTTGGAAAGGACACAAAGGAATCACCAGGGATCTAGCACCCAGACCAGAGAATCAAGAGAACCTCAACTGCAGTACGTAGGAGAAAGGCCGAAAGTTTGGAAATTTCTAGAATACTTTTTTATCCCCTTTGAAGCATGATCCTACTTTACGAACTACAGCATTCCCCCACCCAGCTGTTAGAAGGCCAAGAAAGTGCTTTTCTGAGTGATCGAGGCTCTGTCTGGGCAGGACTTTGCAGACCTCAGATTCCATTACCCGAGAAGCCCACTCTTGACAGTACCCGCCCAGCCCCAATAAAGCAAAATAAACATATAACACACGCTTCCGGAATGAAAGTTGGCTGTTCTCATATCTGTGAGCAAAAAACAGAATAGTGCTTTCACATGGGCAGGCCAATCAATTTATTTTTTCTCTAACTCTTGGAAGTTCGGGGGAGGGGGGGATGTGTATTAGCCAGATGTAAATTGTTATTGATATTAATTTTCTTATTGCTTTACAAATGTTAACATAGGCTGTCATATAACAGCCCATGAGGAAAATAACAATACAAATATTAACTAAATAAGAAATGCTCAATTAAAACTAATAAACAATTGGCTGAGAGTGTTTCTGTACTATGAAGCAAATAGCAAGCATTTGTAGAATAGTCCCCAAAGCTGTGTGCCTGCTACACTAATTTTTAAAAATTCTATACCAAAGTAGTACTATCAACTAACGTTCTAGTCGTAATCACTAGAATTATGGAAAATAAAATACCTTCCTGATGCAAAAGCAATTGTGTCAATGAGTATTCTCCATTTCTTCGGGATAAGGGTAGTTACCTCCAAAACTGTGAAATATCAGCCTGAAGGTCTGTGGTCCTTAGCAAGAAATAGAGAGTAAGATTTACAAAGGATACAAGCTACCCATTAGTGAAAAATACGAACATTACGCAACCTCTGGTCTGTCCCTGGTTTATTTTGCTCTTTATTTTGGTAAGGCTAAATGACCTTCCTCCACAGGAAATAAATCTGTAAGGAGCTGAAAATCAGAAGCAATTAATGTACTGACCAAAAAGCGAGTTCTCTCAAATGGTTTTGGATGTGCCAAATGCGTGTGCAAATGTGTTTGTGCAAAGCACGGGAAAGCCAAGCACAACAGACTTGTACTCCTGCTGAAAAAGAGAACTGAGTTTAGTTCTGTGCTAGATTTCGTGCTGCCTGACTGTGACACAGTAGTGATAACTAAATGCAAGGTTTTATTTAGTGCCAATTCTAACAAAACCCAGTGCTTAACTCACGACACAACAGGGATTTGGGAGGTCTTCCTCAACACCTTAAAAGGAAGTAAAGCAGAATCCAGCATGAGACGAAGGTGCCATTTCACATTGTACAGTTCCCAACCTCACCTCTGGTCATAACTTATTTATTGGTAAAATAAATACCTATAGCATTAGCTAAAGAGACACAATTATAAAATTACACAGAGTCAGTGTTCATCTATACACAATGATTTGTCGGACTACAAAGAACCATCTGTTTCAAATCTTTTAATTTCATACAAACTCTTTATTGCTTTGCTGAAACTAAAATCTACACACTGCACACGCACACACACACACACACACACACACACACACACAAATATGCCATGAGAAAAAAAAGAGCATTCATTTTTAACCCCAGAGCTGCAATAAAATCAAATAGCTTTTTACACCAAAGGCAACGCCTGGACTAGAAGATGCTTGCCACTTCTCAAAGCAAGTCCTGTTATCATAACAAATGTACATTTTACCAGACTTGGAAATCTAATTGTGTTTAATACAGTTTCATGTTGCATCAAAGTATAAAATCAATACCATTTGTCCAGCACACAGGAAAAACGAAATCTATAAATGGCTCTTATTGAGTAATTAAACACCTATTATTGTCATGGGCAGTGAAACAATGAATATGATAAGATAAATTTTTGCAAGAAAATACTGCAGTGATTAATACCTCCCTACGTATTAAATAAAAATGACTGCCTTTTGTGCAGTACTGCTGGCAGAAGAACGGGGACGTGAGAAGTCGGTGCCAGGGCCACAATAACAGGCTAACCTTGAACTGAACTCCTTTCCTCAAGAAATTAAATGCTATAGCAGGACTTTAAATCCCCTCACTTAGAGCTCATTTGTGCGCCATGCAACCTGCAGTTCCTGAAAAGAACTCATTATCTTCAAAAGGAGAATCCTTTTATAATTTCTTTATGAATGTATATATTGTTTCTACAAAAAAAAAAGTATTTCAGTGTCCAAAAAGGATAAGAGTATTAACAGTGTAAGCAAGGCAAAGAGACTTGTACCCATCAGATACCATTGCTACTTCCAGGAATTCAAGTGCAGAATGCAATCTGTTATGGAAAACTGAACATTGGATTGAGAATGAGGTTAGAGGAAATGCATATTTAGAAAGAGAGATTAAATCTGTTAGGCTGATGCCACAGCCCCTGATTATTCTGTTGCTAGAGTTACTATATCTTTCTGGGCCTCTGTCTCTCTATGACATAATCATGAAACTCCTGATTTGACAACCCCCAGTCCCTGTACACACACACACACACACACACACACACACACGTACACACACACACACACACACTCCCTATCTACCACATGGTTCCTCCATCGCTTTGCCTTTTTTTTTTTAACTTAAGAATGATGTACCAGGAACAACTACAAAGTACAAAAGATGAATCTATGGATGTGACACTTGTAAAGGGTAACCCTATTTCACAAGTGAGATGGGACAAAAAAGAAAGAAAAAAGGCCACTGAAGCAATAACTGCTCACTGAATTACCATTAAATTGTAAGATTTACAATCCAACGTACAGTAAGTGCATATCTAATGGAGTTTGTCCTCTAAAAGAATATAAAGTGAATCTTCACAGTGTAAGATGTGTGCAGGTGATATATATTTCTTTTAGTCTTTTTAAAAATTAAAAACAAAAATAGTTCAAAACACAAAAAGGGACATATTGATGCACCGCCAGCAAAACCTCAAGGCAAATTTAGAAGCTTACATAATTTTAAATGCACGTTTAAATAGTTTAAATGAACTATTCTCATTTTCTATCAAACTAAATTTATTCCTCCAAATACAAAAGCAAGACTTAGAATCAAATAAGTGTAGCAAAAACAGAAGGCATGCTACCCTTCCCACAGCATTAACACAGGTACAGTTGAACTTTTGAATTGTTTGTTAAAGAAAAAACAGCCTGAGTCCAAGTGATTGGTCATAAATTGCGAGATTGTTTTGCTGAAGGTAAAAATAAGACAGAGTGTGTATTAGTAGTTTTGTGTCATTTAGGAAAGGCACATAAATATCTATGTTAATAACATGGAAAAAATTCAAATATGATACTAATGTAATCAGATATCAATAATATTATGACTGTGTTCTTTTTTATGAACACAAACAACTCCCAGAGAAAAATCTACTATTTTGGAGCAAAATTACTTAAAATACTTTAATTAATTCTTTAATAACCATTTAAAGCTAATTATTTCCCCATGCTTCTTTTGAAAGCAAACATTCATGAAATAATACCCATTTTCCACCTCACGACAGACACCTAATAAAACATATCTGGTCAAAGTTTCATGCACATGGATAAAATTTTAGCAAATATTTAATCTGTTTCTGGAAGAGGAAAATTGAAACACGGTCGCTTAAGTAATAATATGAGAAGATATATTTATTTCACTTAGATAAATAAGTGTCATTTTCTAAAGTAGTATTTCAGTAGCCACTGTCCTTGAATTAAGTAAAATGTAAAACTATTACGCCGATTTTGCAAACCTATGCTTTGCTCTTCTCACCTCTCCCACACGATCTGAATTTTATTTTAAAGGATTAACAAGTAACACATTTGATCAGCAATGATATCCTTGTTCTTTTAAACCTTGGTGAATCAAGTTCGCCAAAGGTGAAGTAGTAGAATTATCAGTACAAGTGGCTGTGCCATCACAGCTTTCAGAAAGGTGCTGTATAAAAATGCCTAAATAAACAGCAGCATAAAGGATTTTATATATAAGATATACACACAGATCTCTCTCTTTCACACAGACACACACACACACACACACACACACACACACACACACACACACACTCTGCCTGCACAGCCTGCCTCTGGTTATTAAAATTATAAAAGCGATTCACCATTGTATATAAACTACAAGGCATTTGCAATCTCCCCTCACATTAATTTTAACTTCAATGCTAGTTTAAAAGATGTACCATTTTCTGCCCCCCTCACCAAGATATTTGAAAGATTATCTTTAAAAAACCAGTTGGTTGCAGCCCCTGTCTATGCTACAGTGAGCCGGAGAATTTCTAGCATCTGATGAAGACCAGTGGACCACCTGATACTTTTTCAGCAGGGTGATAAAATTAAAGGATGGCTTTGATTTGCTTGAAGGATGACTTCCCTTACTTAATTGTTTCAAGTGCACAGTATTAACACAAAAGAGGGGGACAGAAGAAAAAAATTAAGAAGGGGACGGCCGAGCCTGAGCTAATTGCAAGCCGATGAGACTGTGCCATGCAAGAGCTTTCCCTCCGTTACATACCATCACAGGCTCTGGTCTCTCCCACCCCGCGGCTGCAGCAAACAAGCTGCTTTGCTCACACAGTGGTCAGCTTGGGCACTCGCTCAGCGGCTCACGGGGTCCACAGACGGCTGCTCTCCATGCAGAGAATCTCAAGCTCCATTTTCCAATCTGATTACACGGCTCCTTGTTCCAGCAGCCTTAAACCTTCATGGCAGTTTACTAACATTTTCATCACTTTTTTCTTTCACCAAGCAGAAGAACTGATAAGCTCTCAGGTATCCAGGATTTCAGAGTCCATGGCTGGCCGGCAGCCAGAACTCCCTCACCACACAACTGTTTCGGGCCATCCTGCAGAAAGCAGACAGGATGTAGCAGACAGCACAGAACTATTAGAATTTTGCTGTGTGTACAAGTAAGCAGCATGTTTCTGTCCTTACAGATGTCGACGATTGTGTCTAATCACATCTAGGAAGTACAGAGACCTAATAAGTGTCCTGCCTGTCCCCCGCCTCCCTACAAGAGAGGCAATGCACAGCAAACCAATGAGCACATATCACGAATTCACTGTTACTCTAACTGATGTGCTCAGGAACTCTGCCTGGTTAGTGCAAAGCACTAATAACTGTTTTTAGAAGTCCTACTCGGACCACCTCGACCAGCTACCTCGATGACCATGAAAATGACCCTAGTGGCTTTTCATTAAAATGGAAATTTTTGTGGACAACACAAAATAACTGATTCGTATCTTAAAACTTTGGTAACTCCCTAGAACTTTAAAAAGACAACCCAAAAGGTGCAGAAATGAAGCACAAAATGTATCATCTGAAGCAAACTCATGAAAATTAATCTTACTCCCTTTAATTCCCAGAAATCACATCATGCAGTTTTGCAAGAGTTTCCATGTCATACATGCACGTGCCAAAGTTTAAAATAATGACTGCTATAGCATTTCAAGTACAACACCTGTGTAACCCTTCATCCTATGCAATTTTTTAAAAATTCATTTTCACCTATAACCCATGGGCCGAAAATGTAGATGTTGCAGTGAATAATGTAAATAATGTTCAACTCACTGTATGCTCCGTTAAACCAAAGACCAAAAAATAATAACAGAGCCTCCTTCAGCCATGGCCAATAACTTTCTAACAAAGATAGCAAAAAGAAAAAACGGCTTTTAATGGCTGTGGCTATTCCTGGTTCATTTTTGCATACTATTGATCTGTCATACAGAGTTTGAGAGGGGAAGGGAGGGGAAGGAGAGGAGTCTTACAGTTATGGGGAAAATGTACAACTCAGCTCGCACAATGCCTCAGCACTCCTGCTCACCGGTGCGCTGACCCTCTGCATCTCGGAGTCATTAGCTGGAGTCCCAGCCCTGCCTCCAGGAGGGGGGATTTGAACTCACACACCAACGTGGGGAGATTCGGGATTTTGAGCATGCCAGACAGAAGGGTCATTCCTCTTCGCTGATGAGGAGGATGCTTGTCCCCTGGGGAGGGGAAAACTGGATGAGTGACTGTCGCAAGATTCGGGCAGTGGTCATGCTGCTGACTCAGGAATGGACTCTGACAGCCACCCTGCCTCAGTCCAGCCCAGCCGCTCTGAGGGGGAGCGCTTTCAGGGCTGCAGGATTGACAAGTACACGCAGAAGTTAGGGGCGAATGGCAGAGAGAGGAAAGAGGGAATGAACGGGGAAACGCAACAGCAGCTCCTTCTCAAGGCATATGCATACAAGGAATAAACATTTTTCCTGCTGCAAGTTGATATTGCCCAACAGACAAAAGATGTGTTTGTGGATATGCATATTTAGAACACCCACAACACTTCTGAACGGATTTTAAAAGAAGGCATGCATTTAAAAAGCTGAGGGACTAGGCTGGGTGTATATCCACCTTCGCAAGACTGCAAATCCCATAAACTCAAAGACAGGATACACATACACCCATATATGTATTTGCATGTGGGTGGTATTCTGCATAAATGACTGTCAACTTAAAATGCCATTCTCTAATTTATATGCAAATTCCACCTCTGGTAAAATAAAAACATATTTTAAGCAGCTTATAGTGCCAACACATTATTCCCATGAATGATTCCTAGTAAACTATTTATGCCAACTGTGGGTGAGTTCTTTTTTTTTCATGATTTATTGGATGGTGAACGAAACCACTTAAACTATAGTTGTCTGTATGAATCAGTAATTTTCATGTTTCTAATTAAAATGTAAACAGCGTAATGAAGACATCAAGTTTTTAGGCAAATGTCTCTCCCAGTGCCACTTGGGGTATGGTAATTACTGGAGCAGATCTATGGATGCTCCAGAAGCCTCTACAAGTCCAGATTAAACGCATTACTGCTAAACCTGGCTTTTTACACGAGGGAATAGTGTGCTCTAACCCATTCCCAGTCTGCTTACAGACGCAGACTGGCACTACCTTTACAACCTGGTCATTAAAAAAAATCAAAATGGAAAATAACGAAGTGATTTATATTTAAAATGTTGATTACAAAACATTCACCGGTAATCAAAACACTGGAACTAGACCCACTCAGATTTGATTCCCTGCCATTAGCGTCTTGGGGGTGGAAAAAAAAGCAAGAAAGAAAAGATTTAAAACCAGCAACCAACAGTGTGTACCCTAAATTTCTAGAGCCCTGATTGAGGTAGAGGGGTAGAGGAATAAGCTGGTTCCAGATTCAAAGATTCATTTCCAGGATTTACATTTGTTTAAATGAAGTTAAGTTCACAATATACAACTTAGCAAAATTTAAAAATAATCTATCATCCCTGGTATAAAAATACATCATTTTCCCTCATATTCAAGAACGTAAAAGTGCCTTTCATATGAAGCTGTAATCTGTTTTCATTTTTATATCGGCATCTATTTCTCTGAGAAATTCGTCAAAATTTATCCTAAAGCAAATGACCTCTTACATGTGCTGAAGAAATACATCACCTCTTCTGCCTACAACTGTTAATTGAACTTCTCTCTCTGAAGCCTATGTCTCCAAGTTAACCAGCATGCCCGCTTTACATATTTACTACCCACCACTTGGACAGCTCTCGTTTTTAAATTATAATTCTGCAACGCCCCTCCCTCCACACACCCCTTAGAACTATTGTAGCCACACTTGCAGAGTAGTAGTTACAGCTGAAATCCGCAGCGATATGAAAAAGTCTAGAATGTATGATAAAAGGAGGATTCACCTCCCCCCATGACACCCCCACCCCTGCACTCAAAGTCCACACACAGACTGATATGGCCCATTTTCATATTATTTTTACATAAATGCTAGACAAGCATGTTGCTAAGGTTGGCTGTGGAATTGGAAATGGATAAGAAATGTGAGTGCGTGCAGGGGTTGACGCGAGGCAGAGAAAGAGAACAATTTTTACACTGTTACGTTTTATGGCTAAAGTAATGCAGACGAATACATGTCTATCACCCTCCTGGGGTCAGAGGGAAGGCGTTCATCTAAAATTGTTTTCTACCACTTTTCCGTCTAAAAACATATAAGCTCTTCTTTTTTTCTGATTGGGGCACTGAGTATTTGGGGGTGGGGGAGGGGTGGGGCATGGAAGGAGAGAGGATTTGAAAGAGGCATATTTTGGTGATGTTTAGTGTTTTGATTTTGTTTTGTTTTGTTTTGTTTTAACACCTCTGGGGGCTTTCCAAGGGAAAGAAAGCTGATTAAACAAGGCCAAGTGTTTTGTCGGCTTAAGGGTGATATCATAGTTGTGTTCAATATCAGAAGTGATGCCAGTACAGGCATCATTTCTGTTCGCTTTGTGGCAGCAAGGTAAACACGGGGTTGCATTGTGGATTAAAACAATAAGAAATCCCTTTCCTCTCAGGCTTTCAAGGCCGTGTTAATCGGGTGTAATTTTTAATGAACACTAGCCGCTTGGTACTAATTCAAGACATTTCATTAGAAGGTTATTCATTTAAAAATCAACGTTTCCACCATATCAAGCTGTAACCTTTCTTGAAATGTAAATGAATGGTTTAAATGAGAAGATTAATAAAGAAGGGATGTTCCAATTCCAAGCATGGCATGCTATGTATTTTTAAATTTGTCTATGCCAGATGCTGTCAGTCAGAACAAAAAACTGTCCAAGCAGACAATCTGTGCGTCTGAATGTTGATCATGTTGGGAAGTACAGGGGGGAGGGGGGAGTGTGTCAAGGATTCACGGTCCTTCATCTTTGCAGTAGAGCAAACACGTCTCTCAGTATAGCGACAGACAGCTGCTTCCACTTTCTAATGTGCCCTAACTTAGATTACTGAAAGAATTGTCAGCACTCAGAGAAACACACAAAGATAACACAGCCAGCTGCCATGGAGGGGAAAACAGCACAGCTCAGAAGAAATGGGATTTGCTCCATTTGCATGATGCTGCCTCCCCTGGGCCCCTTTCTTTCAAATCCAAAGCACAAAAGACAACACTTAACATATTTGCTTAAAGATGACAACCTCATGTTGATTTCATTTGGATGTAACGGTGGCAGGATTACAGATATAAGAATATATTATATCTGTAACAGAGACTGACAAATGTACCCATCAGTGGAACTGTCTGATTCATCTGCTTATACAGCCATTTTACCCTCCCAAGGGTGCCATCTAAGTAGTAACTTTAGAAGACTGAAGGTCTAATTTTATTACACCACATTTCAACCTACTAAACAATATTATTTCTAAAATAGATCATTTTTATTGGAAGTCTCCCTGATGAAAAATCCAGTAGACACCAGAGAATTTATGAACTGTATGGGTCCTTTGAACTCAATATACTGCCCATTTTAAACAACTTTTCTTCCGGTACTGCAAAATCCCAGTATCAAAGAAGTGAAAGTTAGAGAGAATATATATGTGTTGAGTGTCTAAGTATATTGATACAGTAAACTGATTTGAGAGAGAGAGAGAGAGAGAGAGAGTGAGTGAGTGAGAGGTTGAGACTGATTGACGGATTGATTATAGGACAACTATAAAAATCAGTCCTTACCTGGTCCATTAGAATAAATACTTTATAACCATTTACTTCTGTCTATTCCATTATGTCTTCCCTCAGTACAGCATCCACACTTCAATACCAACTATATGAATAATCATTGCCTGTCGATATCTTTTGGACCTATGCTCCATCTGACTTTCAGTGAAAGTATATTTTAGGCAGATTTTTAGGCAGAGGGTAAGACAAGAGAATGACCCAAAGCTGCATGGGCTAGCCCGTGGTCATTATAACAAGTACAGCTTAGGAGACCGTGATTTCAAGCTGAAGCCTACATACTTACACAAATCTTTATTCTTTATTTTACTTTTTAAGCAAACAAATGGACATGATGTGACTGAATTTATTTATTTGCATCTACATTACGCTGATTTGATTGGAATAATGGGGGCAAGAACTGAGACAAGAACAGGTAGAGAAGAAACAGCCCGTCTCTTCACACGGGCAGACAAGGCGCAGACACACGCACAAGCCTACTACCACACACGTGAGTGCCCGGGCACATTCGGCCCCACCCACAGCCCACGAGACCGACTTCCCATAACGAAACGCTGGCTCCCTAGGGTCCTGCTTTGTCGTCCAAAGGCAGCTCTACTGCATGTTGTATTTACTGGCATTGCTATAATTCACTCATTTGGTCTTGTTTTATAAAATAGAGTTAACTACTGTATGTGAAATTTCTGCAGAGCAGATGGTTACCAATCATTATTTTGCATTTGTTTAGTTTCTAGGAAGAACAAGAAAAACTGTGGAGTAGAGATGGAAAGAAAACTAGCAGCCTAGCCTGCATGATAAGCCAACCAGTGCCAGAAGACGCATTTTAAAAAATCACTCTTATCACATAGTATATCAAGGCTAAATATAATTTTGAGGCATGGGGAGAGGTTATTTGCCCCATCCTCATCCTTAAGGGAAAATGCCATTTGAATAATTATTTTTTTTCTTAGTATAAAATCCTCTAAGGGTTAGCCTCAATATATTTCTTAAGCGATCAAAGTTTCTAGAAGCAACTTATTATAGCCATTAATGTTTGTCATCACCCAAGCTGAAATCACTTTCTTTACCTCTAAGTGGCCCAGTTGTCCAACAGAAAATGGGAAATAGGAGCCATTTGTGGACAAGAGCACAGGCACAGAAAATTAAGCTGTAAATATCTGGACCAGGTTATTACTGGAATCTGGAAACATCTGGGGCTACAGAACAAGCCAAGCCCCATTTCCACAATGTCCAGGTAATTGCTTAAATGATTTATACCTTACTGTTTCTATTAAAAATGTCTTTAAAGAGAAACATTTGTTGGCTCGGTTCTGCAATAAAAACTGGTATCTGATTTCACTTGTACAAAATATTGTGAAAGATGCTACACGTCTCCAAGGACATATGCATGACTAAACTGAACCTAGGACAAAGACTGAGTGCTAAAAGAAGGCGTGGCCAGTCACTCAGAAAAACAATCATATCACGAAAGCAAATTTTAAGTAGCTTATCTTTTATTAGCTTTTATTCTAATCAGAGGAATCCATTTTAAAAATTCTCTTTAGGCACATATGACAAATATATTTAAGCCATATACTTCAATATCCATTTTCAATTTCATTTTTAACTAATTTTTCATAAGTCTTGTTTACTGAATCTTTAACTGAATATTGTGCCAAATCTATCCCTTAAGGGACAAATAAGTGCCACCTTCCATATAAACCTGGGCCACTTAGTTAAGAATCTGGAGCAAGATTTAAATTGGCTCCTTTGGATGGTGTCTGTATAAAGCTACCAACTGGTCCACTCAGATGAAAATGCTATCACTCCTGTCACCTGTTTCGTGGGTTGCTCTCCTGCACACACACACACACACACACACACACACACACACACACACACACGCACACACATACACTTACATATAGCTGTATTCATCTGAAGTAAGTTTAAGTTTCATTTCAGATTTTAAGCCGAGAGGGCAAAAAGAACTTCATATTCTTTAAGAATTGCCACATCTGGACCTATTATAACAAAAAAAAAGTGCAATTACTAGAAGCTGTCAACTATGCTTATGAGGGCCAGAAAAAGAGAAGGGACAAGAAAATAAACTACTGACCACTGACTTTAAACCATGGCTCATATTCTGTGGCCACCCACTTACATTACTATTCTCTCTAGAAAAATCACCCAAGTTTCATCTCTGAGAGGAGTAAAGGAAAAACGGCTGACATTTTAGGTGTGAAAAATCTGAATAGTTTCTTTTATTTTAGTTTAAAACCCCATAACTTCCTGGCTATAAGTCGGACAGAATTTTTAAGCCCACGTCTTTTAAATCTTTCCTTGGTGCAGTTTGGTTTTGACAAGTCACCAGCATAAGGTTTTACAATTCATAGTCGTTACTCTCAACCTCTTGGATTTTAACTTACATCTTAAGCAATTTTGACCTGCTTGAAATTTATTGAATGGTTTCCAGAAAACAAGAAAAGCAGATTTAACAAAGGAACTAGACTGTTGTAGTCAAACTGCAAAAATGTTTTTGCTACTTTAAACATAGTTTTACAATTTTTGTTATTCAGTCTACAATGTACTATCCTTCTTTACTGCTGAAGCTCGTTGATGAAGATGCAGCGTTTGCATGCAATTAACTAAGTGACATTTGTCCACTTAACAGTATATTTTTGTACTAATCCAGGTGCAGCCATCAGCCCTGCAGATATTTTCTCTACATAGAGTGCATCAATCTGGATTTCAATATAAAGTGGTAAGATAGCATCTAGAACTTTTCAGAGCTGAAGAGCCCAAATGGGAAGAAAATTAGTGCGCTTTCAACGAAGGTTATAGTCTCCTTAGCAAAACTGCGTTTTTAAAAGAATGACAATAGAGCCTTTGTTTTTGTTTTTGTTTCTGTTTTCTGAGATCTTTCATGAAGCAACATGAACAAGGTTTTTCTCTGGCACATCTATCTTTAGGTTCAAAAACACAAATGTACAATAGAAACCTTATAAAATACTGTCGACTAACTCATTACAATTTCAGTATTTGATCAACTTGAATTCCCCTTAGAAGATTTTGTAGTGCTATTTGTTGTAACATTTGTGACAGGTTTGAGAAAGAAACGAACCCTCTCAGAAGCACACATGCACACGCCAAACTGGTAATGCAATTGAATGACTAGAAGACAGGGTCATTGGGTGTAACCCCAGATGAATTGTTTACTGCCCAGTATTTAGTACAAAATAAATTAATAGTGTCAGACACTAAATACAGAACCAAATATGCCAATTAAAATGCAGCCAAAGACATCCATAAACTAGAGTCAATGAAAGTTATCATCTCAACTACAGATCAACTGGTTTGCATCTCGTATCTTATCACTGTAAGTACCACCAAGTTCCCAAGAAATCTGTTCCGAGCAGTGCTGGGCCCATATTTGCAAACTGCCCATGTATTGGAGAAAGAACAAAATAGAAGGAAATGCCTTATGTGGTGCTTGTTCAACCAAAGGATAAATAACCAACTGCCAATCAATCTCACACTGGCAGGAAGATGATTTGGAAGTCTCCTCACCTAATATTTTTTGATTCTGTACCTTCAAATGTTTCTGACTGCAAATACACAAGAAAAAAATATTAACTATGTAGAGCACAGTGATTTGAAGCCATGTGTTACTGGCCATAATCAAAATAGGTTATAGATTTTTGTTTTGTAAGATTTTTAAAAAGATACTTTTATAATTTTCTTTCTTTATGAAATAGTTTCCATGTGCTCCTACCCAGAGTTATGAAAATAGAATAAGTGACTATAAGCTCCTTTTTAAGTATATAATTATAAAACTATTTCCCAGGGTTATAAAGTCTTTTTTGGTAATAAAATTATATGAAGAATATAGAAATTTCTTTTTTTAATGAAACATACAATTTTACTATAGCTGTTCCTTAAATATTTTTAAGAGCATCTTTGATTTTTTTAAAGATTATTACAAGATTAACCAAGTGACAGTCTTTCACACTTTCATCAATTCAATTCACCAAGCATTTTTAAACACCTATTACAGGTCTTGCACTGTACAGGCAAGAAGGAGATAGATGAAAAATAAAAACAAATTAGATGTGGCCTGTTCTCAAGGAGTTTACAGTTTCATAAATGAGAAATGCTAATGCCCAGCAATCTCCAGAAGAAGAAAGATGATGGCAAATGATTGAAAGATTTTTTTTTTTAAAGTGCTTAGGTAATATCAAGAAATGGATCCTGGGGAGTTCCCTGATGGTGTAGTGGCTTGGGGCTTCGGCGCTGGCACTGTCAGCACTGCGGCCTGGGTTCGATTCCCAGTCAGGGAGCTACCCACATACCAAAAAGCAAAAAAACAACAACAAAAAAGAAATGGATCCTGATTAGGGGGACTCGAGGACGTTTTCATAAATAGTGTAACATTTGAGGCAGATATCAAAGTCCTGGTAGTATTTCAACAGGCGGAGAAAAGCATTCCAGGGAGTAAAAGGAAGATGAACAAAGACTAGAGAGGGGTTCGGTAGAGAATGCATGGAATTGCTTCCAGTTCGATAAAGATCCAACTTTCAGCCCACAACATCACTCCTGCTTAAGTTCATCCGCTTGTCAGGCGATTTCTGTTTCTTACGAGGACAAAGCATCAGCTAAGTAACACTCCTCAACTCTCAGGACCTAAGAAGCACCAACCCATTCCTTGCAACCCATTAGTAAACATTGAATGAATGGTCACCATCCCTCCTGAAGAGCTTAATGAAGTGACAAAGGGTCCTTGAGCTTCCTTCATCCTTTCCAAGACCATTTCTGGAATTTCTTAAAGAGAAACAAAAAATCTTTTTCATTAGGCATCCATCACCCCTAAGGTTCCAAGATACTCAAGCTCAAGAGTCAATGACCAAGTAGTCACAGATTACATGGAACTGAAAAGGTCTTAAGGGTCATTGGATCAACTCGCCTTTTATAAAAAAGGAAACTGAAGCTCAGAGAGGTGAGGGACTTACCAAAGGTCACACGTATGACAGAGATGTTGACTTCTGACACTTTTCTTGACCACTGTCACTTCTCTGAGGAACTCTTCCAGCATGGTGGCAATGTTCTCAAGATCCTTCATAAATTGTTGTTCAACTTTATAGCCAAATAATGAACCATCCCGAGTACATACCATTAGTATATTCAATTCTGAATACTTATATTTTTATGACCTCAAAATGGGAAGAATGATATTTTTTTAAAGCAAAATGCTTAAAATAGGAAATGTATAAATTTTCGGTTCGGAGGAGTGGTTCTCAATCCCAACTTTACATTGGAATTACTGGGGGAGCCTGAGAGAAATTGGTCACCCCCCGAACTGGCATTTAACTGGCCAGAGGTAGAGCTTTGGCAAGTTTTTGTTTGTTTTCTTTTGGTCATTAAGTACCAGTAGAATTTACACGGGAATTACAAAATGTATCAGTCTTTGCTGAAATCCAATCAAATCATACATCTATTTATTTTAATGACTTGAACTCTGTCATGGCAATAAATGCATTACTTTCCTAAAGAAGGCTTAAACAAAGATATACCTCGATCCTCAATAAATTTTCTTCTGTAACTTCACTTGTGGAATAACCAAACTGAGCTATTGAGGCAGAAAAAAAAGAGTCTGAGTAATACGAATCGAATCATCTTTAAAGGCATGTATTTTTTTTTATACTTTGTTAAATTATGGGGGAAAGAGGGAGAGAAATGGTTCTTTTAATTGGCGTGATCACAAATCCCAGATCTTCAAGATGTGATATAGAACCTGCCATTTTAAAAAAGGAGAATATAATTTGTTTATATTATCATGCTGCGTATTTAATGTGTACAGTCATTAATTCCTAATAAATGATCAGTTTTCTCACATAATGTTATTAAGATTTAATTTTGAAATTGCCAATATAATTTTTAGCAACAGTCCCACGAAAACAGTCCTTGCCCTTAGCGTTCCTCACCCACTTCCTAGTTTCCTCTTCCGTTAGCTATTACCCCATTCCCACCACTTAGCCTTCACCTTTTGTCCAGGCCAGAAAACACTGCTACACCACAGAGCCCAGCCTCCTCTTCGTTAGCGCAAACTACCTCCTCGTGACCGAAATATATGCCAGTGGCTCAAGTGAAATTTGATTTTCCAGATGATCAAGTAATACCCAGCCCTACAGACAAATACTAAAACACAAAGCCTCAGCCTTTAAACACAGAACACAGGCGGGGCTACGTCTGGAGCCCAGCAGCAGCGGTGGGATGAGACAGCAAGGTTCCCAATGAGTTTGCAAATAGCAAAAGTGGAGGAAAACCGTTTTTTTTCTCTCGGGCATGAAGCACAAGGACACCTGCAGAGTTGGCTGCTCGAAATTATAGGAAAATATATGTATTTAGGTATACATGTGCATTACAACTGTACAACATCAGCACCGCCAGGCGATAGCTTAGTAATAGTGGCAGTGTGGTAGAGTAGGGTCGATTTCAAGGAAATAGAATACATTGGACTAAAATTGTAGACTTCTGCCCATCATAAAAGACCTATCTATACCACACATTGTACTGTTCTCACTGGACTTTTTTATTTTTAATAAACAGTACAAAATAGTTTCACCTTATACTCTGATGCCAAAACAAAATAAAACAAGACAAATTAAAAAAATAAGCATTAATGAACAGTATGCATTCATTGAGGACTTATTAAAAGAACAAAGCATCAGAAAGAACTTCCAGTATTAGATTTTTCCTACCACTTTAACTGGTTAAATGTTATTTATTGATAGAGATTTCACACTGTTCAAAAAAATAAATCTCCAAAGGAATTTTGCATCTGTACTAATTTTTTTCTTTCTAGAAAGACACTAGCTCAGTCTCAACATCTATTTGTAAAAAAGATTTTTAGTGCTATACTTAGATCTTACCATCCATCCATAAGTAAATTCATACTGATGACTAGTTGATTACTACTCTTAGAATTACATAAAACATATTTTTCCAATTAGGGAAGACATCACATTCTTAGTACATTTTAAATCCTCCCAGAGAAAGAAAAAGCACTGTTTGTGTACACATATAAAATTCAAAAGCTGGTGATATTTCTTCCTTCTAGTTTTTCTGACAAGGATATCAGCCGTTCGGGGTCCCCATGTTTGTATTTGGGTCATATCAGTATCACCTTCAAAAATGTTGCTTAATCTCCTGCGTAATGCAAACAAAAATACCTCTTATTTAAAGGAGAACTTTGCACCAACACTACTGGCCCAGGACACCACAGAGGGGGGCAGGGGGATTAGACCCACATCTTTTGTAAATTGGGCCTAAAATTGACTCCAGATTTGTGACTCATGAGCGGAAAGTCAGTTTTAATACAGATGTGCTTTAAAAAGTAAAAATGGCTATTATTCTTAACAAGTTACATATTGGATATTATTCTTTAAAAATGAGTCATAAAATATCTTTTTAAGTACTTGAAGTCATGAATATGTTCTACTCTTTTACCTCTGCTTGAATGTAAGTTTTCATTTTCCAGGAAAGAATACATTTTCTAACTAACCCTGTTAACCTAATTACTCATAAAGAAATACCAAAAGCGTCCCTGACATCAATGCCTTCACAAAGAAATATATCTGCACGTGCACACGCACGTATTCCGTGTAGATAATCAAAACTGTAATGCCATTGTCATTTAAAAGATTCCTTTAGATCCATGTAATTCTTGGCACTAAAATTTATCAAAAGCACTCAGTGTTTGCAAACAGTGAGACTGGCCTATCCATATTACTATTTCTTCAGCCATATACTTAAATTCAAAAGTATTAACTTATTAATACTTAAAAGAATAACAGTACTCTGTTTATTTAGTGGTCTTTGTTTGATCTTAAATAGATTGTAATGAAAATGCCCTCTATCTTAAGGGAACCTTTTATCCTACTCAGAATAAGTATCTTGTAAGATTAAAATCAGTGAATCATACCTAATTAAGGTTTATAATTTAGCGTCATTCAGGTAGATGATCTAAGAGAGTTTATAATCTTAACTTCAATTTGAAATGGAAAGGGAGAGTAAGTGAATAGAAGAGAACTGAACAGCTCTTTGGGGCAATACAATGTATACGAATGCACTGTACTGCCACATATTTACCCAGATTCCTGGTTAAGCCAAACACTTAATATAAAAACAGGATCCTAAAGGACAGAAGGTGGTTGAAACGGAGGACCCCAATTTAAATTATGCCACAGAATCTGGAGCTAGGTAACACAACACAGAACATTTCAAAACATGCATTGTGGCTACCTACTTATTAAAATAGTTCAAGTTTACCATACCTTCAAAGCAAAAGACTCCTAAACTGTGAGGAAAATTTCTGATTAAATGGGAGACGATCGTCATGGTTATTTCCAAGCCACCTTTTCATGAAAGTCCATGTCAACTGAGAGAGCAATGCATTGCTATTGCACAGGGCACAGATTTTTCTTCTCAGAAGGTCTCACATATAGTATTTCTCTCCATGAAGTCTAACAAGGCATTCAAAATAAGTTCAATATTTTTTTCTTCCTCAGAAATATCTTTAAAGCCCCCCACCCTCACCCCAGTCTTGGATTACATAAAAGAATAGTTACTTTTCCGAGGTCTTTGATATTTCCCTTCCTGGCAGTCATCTGATGTGAGAAATATCTTTTGAAAATAAATGGTGCAACTTCAAGTGCACTCACATCCATTACTGGCTGGACATTCCATCGTGTCTCAGTTTTGATTTGAAAAACCTGCCTGAGTTCAAACTTCAGTTTTAGGGATCTCAATATGAAGGCTGATCCCATTAAGATGGATCTTGGGATACAACAACGTAAATGTTTTGCCCAGCCATCAACACAGAATGTTCACACCAAAGGGAAAGGAGTCATAGATGGTGACTTCCCTTCGGGAGGAAGGGAGATATTCCAATTCAGTAGCAGAAAGCAAGTTCACAGTTAGAATACAACATACTGCAAAGATATGTTACTGCATGAGAGAGTTAGTATTCCTCTGTACCACAGCTACTATCGATGTTCATATAGCTACTTTCTAATGTCAAGTATCCATACTGCTACTATTATAACAAGATAATTATTTCTGCATTTGCCACCCCTGACTAGCACTCAGGGAGGAGTGCTTTTACTTTTTAATGGTCACGATTTTCTCTATTTGGGGTCATTTAGGATTCTACATTAAAAATGCTTATTTTAATTGCGCTTGAAACGGGCTGGCGCATGCCAACAGGTTCTTCCTGCAAACCCTACTAACCCACTGCCCTCCGCAAACCACCCTGTGCCTGCGGAGTACACATCTAAGGATGTACCTGTGTACAAACAATGACAGAAACCAGAATTTCTTTTAAGAATATCCGCACAAAAACTCATTATATATGGGAGCACAAAACAGACAAAGGGCAACAAGAGATAAAGGAAACTAGTTCAGTACCACTTCATGTGAAAGAGCAGAAGATACCTAATGGTCCACTTTCCCACCAGTTCTCTTTCTCGACAACCATCGGTGTATCTTCCGACAGGGGCACACGGAATAACTGGGGACTAGTCAGTCTCCAAGTAGGAAAGCCAGTGGCTTCCACAGAGCAGGGCCTGGATAAAAGTTTGTGGGTCGTGAGGGCAGCTTCATTGCCCTGAGTGCTCTGCAAGCCTCCACATAGAAGGGCCCTGCACTTGGTTTAATGATCTACTATTGTTATCTCTAATTCCTAATCATTTTTTAACAAAGTGCCCACATTTTCATTTTGCACCAAGTGCCAGAATTACAGAACCAGTCCCGAGGTGAAAGTGGCAATATGTGTTGACAGTAAGGATAATAAATCAAAAGGACAGCAACAAGTTTACAGCAATATCCAGTAACCCATGGATTCGCATTACGCTACTTTTAAAATTTTATTTTGAATGTTACCGTTTCCATGAATAATATTTGCTCACAAACCAAAGCATGAACGTAGAGGTCACCCACTCTCAGATGAGTTTGCTGTTACATGTAGATGGCATTTAATCACTTGCCGTTGCTTAAAAAGTATCCAATTGACATAAGGCAAACATTAGTTAAATCAGGAAAAAAGATTATTTTTTTGGTGGGTAAAGTAAAACGC
The DNA here is from genome assembly GCA_004026885.1 of Lyroderma lyra. Classification (NCBI taxonomy): domain Eukaryota; kingdom Metazoa; phylum Chordata; class Mammalia; order Chiroptera; family Megadermatidae; genus Lyroderma; species Lyroderma lyra. The sequence continues at coordinate 419,214 of PVJL010000361.1, read as the reverse complement.
AGTTTTTGTTCTCTTGCTAGCAATATACCCACAAGGAGAACAGAACAAATATACAAATTACCAGCTGAAATCAAAACTCCTATGAAAGGAACTGAGTAAAAGTACTTTCACATTAAGATACTGGGGAAAGGAAAACATTTTATAGGTATTTAACATTATGCATTCTGCAGTAAAACAATATTCTTTATAAGTTGTATGTTACTAATAACTTCTAATAGAAACTACTCAGGATATGAAAATGAGAACAAAATCCTAACAAGCCACACATTTTCCAAGATTATAAAAAACTACTTTGTAAAAAAGAGTTCCTAACATATAAATGTACATACTTAAGCTGAGTCGCAAGATAAGAAATGTTTAACCTTGGGCCTTCATATAATAAATCATCATTCCACTTTCAAGATGTATCAGTTTCAAAAATGATTGGAGGCAGTGATACTATCAACGCTTTGTGAAAGTCACCGTCGCTCAAATATAAGTAAACACATCCATTTATACATATATTTAACATAAATACATCTGACTTGAAATTCTCCTTTGGATTCACCGCATCTAATGCACCCTACGACGACAGCCCACCATATGCAATGTTAAGGAAAGTGTCAATATGCAAGTAACAAGACAACAAGCAGATTTGTTGCATAAAATATGTAAATATTATTAACGGAAAGTGCCATATGATATCTCATGTTTGGATGGTTTCTGATCACCTGTCTTTTCTGCCACCCCGGTGTCCCTGTCATCAACAGGTACCGTCCGCCCGTCCCGGGCTGGGGCAGAGCTTCCTGAGCAGGCACTGTGGCACTGCCCTCGGGGAGCTCAGCCTGCCTACCTGCTTCTGATCTGTGTCAGACCTACCAGGAAAATTTATTTATACCGTGTGCTTGCACACCCTTTTTTTCTACTCTCTGCATTCCTTGTAGTAAGCATCCTTTGAGTACAACTGCCATTTAAATGATAATATCAAAAATATCAAATGGATCAGTAATAAGCAATCAGGTTCAAGCAGTTATGTGTGAAATGTCTACCATACGTTAAATGAAAAGTTAATGATAAAATTCAAGTTTAGGGAGAAAAAGGAAGGAAATTACAAAATCCAACCTTAAAAAGTACTTGCTAAATAGGCATGTGTTTTGTCTTTCAAAAAAAAAAACTTTTTCATTTTTAATAAACAAAAAATTTAGCTGGAATTTGTCAGACAGACAGACAGACAGACAAAGATACAGAGACAGAGAAAGAAACAGAACACAGGAGAGTTAATTAAAAGGTAGAATAATTTTTGGACTTGTAGTCTTCCAAGTAGCACTTAAAAATCATTTCTAAGTTCAACTGATTTTAATAAAACATTAGCTCTTATATAGCCTACAAGAAAGAGACGATTATATTAAGCTTTTTACTGAAAAAATTGCATTGTTTCCTGTGCCATTTATTTATTCTGATATATTAATGACTCAAGAAAAAAAAACAAGATATGCTGATTAATCAAGTCTTATTGATCAGCAGTAACGTAAGTCAATATTTCACACAAATGTCTGCAAAACAGTTTCTCCCAATCAAAAATTTATAAATCAGTTTAAATTCCTGGTAATTAAATTTACTAGCTTCACAATAGTAAATGTAGTATTTTGTAAAAGTAGTATGTGAGATTTGTACTCAAGAATATATTGATAAAAGGCAAAACAGCCTCAAACATTTCTATTAAACCAGGGTTCTAAGAACAAACTAGAAAGTACAAAACATAAAAGCCTGTAATTGTTTCAAAAACACCTAGGAAGTCTGCTGATTTTGGCCCATTAAAACTGATTAATTAATCAGGTAATTATTCAAGGCATCCAAACACAGACAAAAATAAGAAATCATTATTAGCACAGCCGTCTTCACCTTGAGATAAAAATTTTGAAAAATGTTGCAGACAAACTTTTAGGATCTGTCCCCATGCATAAACTGAGCAAAATATTAAATTCTAAAAGCTGACAGCCCAAAACTTGAGGAAAAAAAAGAATTTACCTATAATATTATTCATTTGTCTTTTGAGGTAGCTAATATTTTAAACAAACTATCTAAGAAATCTCAAATTTTACATAGATTTTCTCTACAGACTCTTAGAAGTACTACTGCTTTTCTCCCCTCTGGTCATACTCTTCTGCTATCTAAAAGTGATTAATGAAATTTCTGCTCTCTTATGTCTATCAGAAGTACATGCCCACAGAGAGTTTTCAAAGTTCCTGCCTAATGTGAATAAAAACAACAAAAAAGATTTTGTATGTATGGAAAAAAAAAAAACCAGTACTGGAAACTGCTAATACAACTAAAGAAAAACACTCTATGTTTTCACTCAGAAGATATGAGAGACAATTTTAAGACGCTCACTGATTCGGTACAGTCAAGAGAAAGAAAATTATTCTGTTTTCAAAAAAAGATGGTTCCTGAAATAATTCCAGAGATCCTATAAACTGTCTTTTTCAGAGAAGAGAAAAGCAAGTGAACTCACACATACAGCTTCCAAACAGAAGTCTTAGCCTCTTCCAGGAAAACAACAATGAGACTTTATTACCCAGCTATGATTCTTTCATTTCAGACATGATTAATTAGCAAGTATTACACTTCCCAAAACTCCCACCACACTCTGTGTGGGTTATCAGCCTAGTTGCTGATAGACCCATATGAAACAGCAAGGAGCTACCAGCAGTCTAAGACAAGTATCCAAAACTCTATTTCAAAGAAACACTTCTCTCATATCTTTGCCTCCTAAAATGAAGCAGGCTGCTATTAACTGCTTCCACCAAAAAAAAAAAAAAAAAAAAAAAAAAAAAAAAAAAAAAAAAAAAAAAAAAAAAAAAAAAAAAAAAAAAAGGGCAAACTTCTAGTTTTAATGTGGTCATTTTCTTAACAATACCTTTTAACATGTGAATAACACATGCGACATACTCAGTACTCAAGAATACGTGGCATGTTTAACCTGTTAGCTACCTATATGTTTAAGCTGAAGTTCCAAAAGCCTTGTTGAGTCCATGTGTAATAGTTTATATTGATAACCATTCACACGCACAACAGATAAACAATAGAGAGGATGTGAGCAAGCATGTTTGGGGAATGGTTTTTATATTTTAAAAAATGTTTTCCCCCCAAAAAAGTCACTCTGTCACACATAGAATGAAGATAGGAAACAGATATAAAAGATTAAGAGAGGACGAATAGAACAGGGCAACTCTACAATTTGAATGAATTAAATTGATTCTCTGCATATTGCTCCAAACTACTCTCTCAAAATAATTTTCCCTTAAATGCAATCTATTTTCAAAATGTCCATGTGAACCAAGAAGCCAGCCATAACCGAATGTACTATAAATATAAATTTTAACAACCAGCCATTTGTAATGGCTGAGGTTTCCCCCTCAACCTTTCAACTGTTATATCCAAAAAACTTCACACATAGTGCAATACTAATATATGGATCTTTCTGGTTCCAGGAAACATTTTTAAAAATCTATCCTGGTAAAAATATCCTTGCTTTTTTACTGTTGTATTAAATTTAGGATCAAAAACATCAAAGCAGCTTCCACCTCGGACCTAACTTTTAAAGGATCAATGTGACAAGGCAGTCCCTGATAGATGTTTCTCTTGATAAACGACTTGTTCAAAAGAGACATTGTAGCTTTCATTTCCTGACCACAACACACTTTTAATTTGCAACAGCAGAGCTGCTAGAGTGTGAGCACTTGCCCACTTTCCAGCCTTTTAGGTTTGAAGCTCTGGCTCCTTTAGGCCACACATCTGAGACAAACAAAATCTAAAAATACTCAGAGTAAATGAATTACAAAATAGCAGCCACTAATGGTACTTTACTTGATAGATATATAAATAAACTTTTTCTCTCAGAATTTGAGTGTATGATAACAAGGCTTCTGAGTGAACATCATTTGCACAACGGGCATTTAAACACTCAGGGAAATAAATTATGTGAGTATTATTTAATAGTAAGCAAAGCCTGCATGGGGGGCAATTCACACACTTAAATCTGCTGTTGAATGTCATGAATTATATGATTGCCTAATCCAAAGGGGTTTTTTTTTTTTTTTTTTTACATATTATTGCAATGATTATTATTACTAGTATCCAGAAATCCCATTTAAGTATCAATACGGTAAACAGTCAAACCATCCAATTTCTGCTCTCAGCACATTGTCCGAGCTCCGATTTAAAATTTATAAATGTAATATCCTCCTCATCACAGGCAGCGGCCCAATCTGCTCTGAATATATATTACAGCTTTAACATCACAGAGGGAAATTGCCCATCTGGCAATCCCATTCGCTCCAACAGCTCCGGGGGAAAAAAACCTGTGCTCTCTCCTCCTTAAAACATTTCTCAGGGCAAATTATGTGCATCTAAAATAAACAGTCTTCTTATTGATCGCTTCAAAGTCAACAAGTTCCAAATGCAAAATTCAATCAAATCCTTCCTATCGTGTAAGAGCGGTGTGTGTTTAGCTCAATAGTCACCAGAGTCCAACCAGAAGTGCATGCAGCGCAATCGCCCTGAGAGCCCCTGGCCTTGCCTTCACGTTTGTGTTTCGGGAGAGCAGTAAGCACCGCCACACTACAGACCCCTGGCAGCTCTGCCCCACTGCTGTGTGTTTCTTTCCAACTCTCCCTTGCCTTCTCTCTCTCTTTTCAGGGTGAATGCACGGTGGTGGGGTAAATGTAACAAGAAAAGTTTAAAGTGGGCATATCCTTTGGTTATGCAAAATACTTTTAATGTCTTTTGGTGGTTGTTTTCTCTCTTAGTCTTAATTGAATATCACCAAGTGTACACACGGCATGGTCACAAGAGCTATTGAAAACCTTCTCTCACTCCATTTATCTGACCTTTTTTTTTTTTCTGTAAAGAAAGAGGAAAGAGCGATTTCAAACAAAGTCAATTTCAGTGCCTGAGTATTTAATTCTGTCACAGGTTAAAAGTAAAAAGCGCTGACAGGCAGACAAGTGAATGGCAACCAAAGGGGGAAAAAAAAAAAAGACCCCTGTCCCTTATAAGGCATTAAGAACTTGAAGGCATCAAAATATATTTTTTTATTTTTCATGTAAAATATATTCCTTCACTCTCTCACTCAACCCCCCCAAAACACACACACTCTCAGAAGAACTGATTACTCCACAAAGTGCGATCACTGAGAGAGCCGATACTCAAACTGCATTAATAGATTGAGAAAAATTCATCCAGTTCTGCGTGTGTACATATATATAGAGAGATAGAGAGATAGATATACTTTCTTTAGTAAGCAATCTTCCCCCACACACTCCCGCCCTCTCCCCTCTCCACCCAGCCCCCTCCCCAAAAAACCCCACACTGAGTTTAACTAATTTACATACCATTTGACTTCAGCGGTTATATAGTGCATTAGTAGTAACATACAACTTTGGGATTACAGCTAAAACCGATCAAAGTGGACTACAGTAATCTAGTAATCCAAACTGAAATATATAAACAAGTGATAGCAAAAAATAAACAAGCATTTTGACAGATTAAAATATACATATATATTTTTTTTTAAAAAGGAATTATATATCGTGAGCATATGCTTCCCAAGCAGAGTCTTCAATGGTCTGATCATGCTATTTAATTTGTCTTTCCTATTTAGATGCAAAGGAAGTAAATTCCAAAACTGACATACCATAAACACTGGTGCTACTGATCATTTCTTGCTGGCAGCACAAAAAGCTGAATTGGATTTCTCACAAGCAGGAATTCCAAAGGTTGCTTTTCATTAAAGCCACTTTTCCTCTCAGCTATCAAATGTCACTGCCTTGCAACGTGGGCCCTTTCGTCAGGTATTCATTTAACCTACATGCATATAATTAAGGGGGAAAGCAACATCAACAAAAAGGGGATCTCAGATCACAGGAGAAGAAAGAAAGGAAAAAAAGCACATGACCAGGAATGCAAGTCCATGTCAATTTCACTCACTCCCATTGAAACTAACAAGAGCTCCGGGGAGGACGGTAATAGGATCAGTGGATTGTATATACCATTAAATTATACATCTTTCTCTCCCGTTCCTTGCCAACAATACGCCCACCACGCCGTACCCCCTCCAAGATGATGTGCTTACATTTTTCTGCAACCGATCTTGTGACATTTTTACGTTCCCCGAGCCACGAGATGGTAATGTAACCTCAACTTTTTGTGTGTGCAAGATTCTTATTTACACTTCTTATTTACTTAGAAGTTAGTTCCCGAAGAAAGTCTAGCCCCACCCTATGGCTCCGCTTTCTTATGTTTTTATTTTTGAAGTAAAAAGATAGTAATAAGTAAGCCCAATATAGCGGAAAACGAGAGGCTTGCCATCGCGAACTCTTAATCCTACACTATTGTTACAATGATTAAGCAGCAAAAATATGCATTATAATGTTTCAGGGCTACTTTGTACGGAGAAATTAGACAGCAGGTTGGCGTACAGAACAGGAACGAGTGGAATTCAATTTCATGTTTACGGCACAACTCGAAGATCTCTTTTTATTACAGGTCTTGGATTTATTTATATTCTTGATAAATAAAACAAACAAAAACAAAACAAAACAAAACAAAAAACAAATTTAAACAGATGGTAGAAAACTACGAAGCTCCTCTTACCTGAACGCGCGGAGCGGAACGCCGATAGGTTAGCGTAGCATCGATCCGAGGTGTTTGCTGATGAATGGGAGCTAGGGTTAAGTGAAGGTGCCTATGATTTGAAATCATTCCAAGTTTTTGAAGGGAAGACGGACTGCAGCCTCTGCCATGTTGGAATTTCAAACCCAAAACAGCTGCTTGGAAGGAGCCAGCATGCCAGAGGCTGGGCGCAGGCGCAGAGCGCCGCCGAGCCAAATTCAAATCACTTTCACACTAAGAGCCAAAGATCAGTTTTCAAAGGAGAGAGGGAGAAAGAGACGGAGGCGGCCGTGCGGGAGCGGAGACGGGAGGCAGTGGCGAGAGGCGGGCCGTGGGGAGAGACGGGCAGCGGGAGGACCGGGAGGGAGAGGGAGAGGCGCACCGAGCCCGCGGAGCTGGAGGGGGAGAAAGGGAGGCGGGAGGCGAGCGGGCGAGCGAGCTAAAGACGCGCCAGAGATTCATGGGCAGGGAGGGCTCAATGGCCGCGCCGAGCTGGCCGGCCGGCCGCTCGGGTCATGTTACACGGCCCGGGCCGCGGCGGCCGCCCAGCCTCGCCGGCGCGCTCGCGCAGCCCGGAGGGGGCCCCGAGGTCATGATCACGCGCGCGGGGCCCCGGAGCTCTCCCCGTCCGCACGCTCAGGCCGCCCGGCCTGCGGAAAGCGGGGGGGCGATGCCTTGTAGGGAAGGGGCCTTTCTTGCCCACGCGTGACCAGCCGCTCCTTTGCGCTCGCCAGGCAGCCAGCCTTGGAGGGCCCGGGACAGGGCAGCGCGGCTCTCCGGCTCCCCGGCCCCTCCCTGCCCGCTCCCGGCCCTCTCGACAGCTGCCGCCGCCGCCGCCGCCGCCGCTGGTCCACCCTTCCCCACCCCCCACCCCCCACCCCCTCGACTCAGCGCACAGGACAAGATCCGTCCCTGAGAGCCGGGACCTCACGCGCTCTCTCCCCTGGGCCCCCAGCACCAGCCAGAAAATGACTTTATCATCTAAGAAGACGCAACTTCGGGGAGGAAATCCGAATGAACCCAGTTCCCCTCCCCCGCCCCCCTGTGAATAAATAAAACCCTAAGTGTCTAGGTGTGCGGTCCACTCTCGCTCCCCTCCCTACCTCCCCCAGGCGGCTCGGCCAGGGGCACGCAGTGCCTGGGGCCCCGGTGCGGGCTGCCAGGGCGCAGGCAGAGACGCTAGGCTTCGGCTTTCCCAGCCCCCTTCTAGGGAGCAATCTGGGGACCCAGGAGTGGGAAGAGGGTAGGGGCTTTGTGGTGCTGGGAGCTGAGGAAGAATGAAATGTGCAGTTGAGTGTGTTGCTCGCATCCCAGGGAGCTGTGCAGTGCTGATTGTCTGTTGCTGAGATCGCCTTTTGTTCGGAACATAAGGTTTAAGAAACACACACACGTTTTCTGGGGTCTCTTGTTAGATGTAAATGTGCTGCATCCAGACGCTTACCGCGCAGGGTAAGCTCAGTTGGTTTACTAATCACCCCACCCCACCCCCAACAACCAGGATCATTTGAATGGGAACCTCATTCAGACTTCTAGGCTTGGAGTATTGCCTTCAACCTATTTCATTCTAGACTAGCCAACCATCCAACTGAGATAATAAAGCAAACAATAACATTTGATCATGATGTCTACGAGATAATGTGCCCCACAAAGTTCTTCAGGAATGGGAAGGAGAAAGAGAGAGAGTGGGGTAATAATTTCTCTTCGTTTTCATTAAATATGACTTTAATGGATAAATAAATGGGAAGTTTATATTTTGGACTGGTGGACATCCAGGCCTCTATATTTCAATGAAGCTAAGAATGAAAGAGGCAAATTATGTGTTCGATCAGGGGCCTACCAAGCTTAAAATGTTACCTTTGAAGGCTAGGACCAAAAATGTACTTGTTTAGAACGGACTCTCCTCACATTTTCCCCGACTTCTCTGCTATAGATTTAATAGACTGAAGTGCAGCTCTCCATGAAGAAACACAGCTTTTAAAAAATACTAAATATATACTTTGAAATTAATCTTTCTCCTTTTGTGATTTTCTTACCTTTGAAAAGCGGTCCATTGAAGGAATGCATTTAGCTAACACAATGAGAAAGAAAAAGTATTTTAGTTAAATCTAGGCAGAGGATAGAATTTAAAAAACAAAAGAAAAGTGATTCAAGATCTTACCAAATATTTCTAAGGAATGAGATTCCTCTTTGGAATGGATCTGACCTTTCTGTGCATTTTTTTTTTTTTTAAAAACCAGGCTTCAAAATAAAACAGAAGAACTTTATTCTGATGTAACAGAGAACACTGAAGCCCCTTTAGTTATATTTTACAAGATAGCTTTGAAAATGATATTATGACAAGTTGCCCATTGGGTTTCACCACAAAGAAATAAGTGTAGGAAAATATCTATGGGTCTCTGTTGCATTGAGTACAGATGAATTAAAAAAATAACAACAACAGTGAAGAACTTATAATTGCAGTTATTGCCCATTTGGAGAATGACGACAAGAAATCCTCTGGACACACAGCAGATGCTCTGTGCAATTCAAGCAAAACTGCTCTGTCCTTGTTCGCTAAAAAAAAGTTCAAAGCTCACCAGCCTTTCACACTAAATTCCTAGTATTGAATTCACAGTTCCTCATGTAAACCAAAATACTGAATAAAATATACATAATGGAATACTCGCTGAGTAAAAGACAATGTATTTTGATGATGGACTTAAAGCAATCAATTTTCTATATCTAAACCAAAATAAGCCTACTTTTAAAAGAGGACAGGAGTTTATTAATAGATAAGTAGTACTTTTTTCAATTCTCTCATATAGTCATTTGAAATACAGATTGTAAAATCCCTCATTCAGCATACAAGTGAATATACTATAATTAACTTTGGAACCAATGAAAGGGAAACAATTTAAAAGAGCACTGCATGTATTTACACAGAGTTTCAAAATTGTCCAAAATTACATATACTCTCAGGAAAAAAAGGCGTACATGATAAAATAATAAATTATGAGATTTGCATGACCAATTAAACTCACAGTGGAGTTTGTCATCCCATAATTTCTTTTTTTTTTTTTTCCTTTTAGGTATATGTAAAGCTTCTCTATTTTGACTCTATTTTTTGAAAAGATTCATTCTTTGTTTGCAAAATTAGCACGATGCTTCTCGTTTTTGTTGCTTTAATAAAACTAGCTTTAATGATGTGGTATGATTAAATAGCATTGTAACAGTCATCATACCCTATCTACATTTATTTTTTAAACTTTTATTCAAAAGATTGTTTCTGTTTGTAATGGATGTCGATTATGTCTGTAATATATTTTAGGAAATTTTTCTAGTGATGCTATGAGAGTAAGAAATAGTCTTCAAAGAAAGTTGATTGGCCAATCAAAGAAATAGTTAATTCAGTGAAAAACTTTTTGGGTTAAGTTTTTCCTACAGCATTAATTACATTGCTTACTTCTTATTTTTTTCTTTTCTTTTTTTTATTAATGTAGAGAGGACCAATATAGTGAATTTCTAATACACAGTATATTCTGACTTGGGCTTTTTAAGAAAATCAAAAGAAAACTAATCTTTTTTTCCTTCAAGAGGAGTGTGAGTGTCTCTCTCTCTCTCTCTCTCTCTCTCTCTCTCTGTGTGTGTGTGTGTGTGTGTGTGTTTCCCTCAAGCTAATTCAGAAGCGAATAATTCTCCTTTTTTCTGTTCTTACTCTACACATAAAAACACCCACCAAAATAAAAGGTAAGGAAATAAGCAAGGAGATATTGAATATGATTTTGCAGATGACCATATGCTTATCTGCATTCGACTAAGGATAATTTGACTCAAGTTAGGCACAGAGATGTGCTTTCCCTATGTGAAGGGGAAGGGAAGCAGAAGATGAAGGTAAACAGCATAAAACATGGATGAATGTGACAAGATGCTTTAAAGAGAAAAACAAGTCTGGGGAGACTGTAATGTTTGGTTTTTCATGAAATGCCAAACAAAATTCAATTTAAGTTTTAAAAACTGATTTTTGGTTTCAAACTATTTTAATGAAGTGTTAACTATTTTAATAAAGCATTATTTTAATAAAGCATTAACTATTAATATTTTCTTCCAAACTACTGTGTTTCAAAAAATATTCCAGGATTTAGTAGCTGTTTATTAGACCTAGACATTCTTTCATATCGCTCACATATCACTTACATAATGCAAATTACTGGCACAATATTTTTTAAATGTTTCCATAAAATTGCAATTTATTTTAAAGCTTTTATGTGCACTTCGATTCAACTAATACTACTGAGAAGTCTTTATTTAACCCACCCCCTCAAAAAAACTAGTGGCAATTTTGACCTCATTTTAGTAAAATTACTCAATTTGTTAGAATTACAGTTGAATATAGGTACTGTCAAATGGTATTAGAGTGGTTCATATATCTCCATAATCTAACCCTACAATGAAGAGACAACTGAAAAATACTGTAATAGTTTCATTTCAGATGTTTTGGGGGGTTTTTTGTTGTTGTTTTTGTCTTCTGTTGTTTTTTTTTTGTTTGGATTTGGTTTGGGTTTGGGTCATAAAGAGTATTTTGCTTTTATAACCTGAGGATTCTGTTTTGTTTTGTTTTTTCATTCACCCTTTAATAGGTGGTGGTGGTCATACCATATTTGCTGCAACCTCTGCCTGATTTTTCATGATTCTCAATTTCACTTAGAAAGTACATACTGAACACTGGCTAAAAGTATTGCCAAAATAACTGCACAAGAGTGAAAGAAAATGGACATTAACTTCTTACGAATGAGAGAAGATAAATATAGTTCAAAGTGAATATTGTAAATGACTCATAAAGGAATTCTGTCCAGAAGAAGAAGATACGGGTTCTTACATGAAAAGAGGAGAGTTTTCCTGGATTTTGTAGTCTCAATCTTCATGCTTCACAACAAGCTGCTTTTGGTTTGCACACCCCATGCTATTTGTTCCCTCGGTGCCTTGCTTTTCATTGGGCCCTCTGGTTTCCCCTCGTCTTCTGTGCCTGAACTCCCTTAAGCACTTACCTCTTCCAAGGAGACTTCCCAGGCTTCCTAGAGGCTTCAGTCCTTCCCCTGGACTGCCAACACACTCCATCTCTCGCTCTCTTTCTTTCCACCTTCACAAATTTGAAAAGCACTTTCATTAAGTGTGTGACTCCTCTATTATTATAGTTGGATTGTAAGCCCCTCGTAGGCAGGCAGTCACTGCAATGCGCATCTGTACCCCGCCCCCCAACTGTATGTAACACAGTGGCAATCCTAAAACATGTTCATTGAGGAAATTAAGTTGACTTGAAGATGAAATAGTAGTGCAAAGGCAGCAAAGAAGGAAATCGGGAGAGACTTTGCAAGAAACAGCACAGAACCTAGTTCGGTTGAGCCTTTCTTTACACAGGCCCGGAAGGCCCGGAAGGGGAAATAAGGAGGAAAATGAGACTTGAGGTTGCACTGCTCAGAAACTTCATTCGGCCCTTAGATGAGAGGTGGGCATTTCGGTTGGTAGGTAAATGGAAGCTCTGGAAGGTTTTCTTAAACAAGAGATTTATGTGGCCTGAGCCGTGCTTTAAGAAGATGCAGCCACTACAACTGGAAACTGGGTGACTGGCTGCTAAGTGATGGCCATGGCCTATCATTTTCTATTTCCTCAGACTGCCAGTCCCTCTTTGCAGGGCATGGTGATGCTTCCTTGACTTTTCTTGTAGATGGTCTATTTGTATTGATTGCTTGATACTGCACATTCATTTTGTAATATTGCAAAAATGTCTGTGTGTTTAAAGGCGTTCATTTCAGGTCAAAGATAAAAGTTAAAAAAAAGGCAATACCCTAAAATTGAATGCTTCCCCCCACACACTGAACATAGTCTTCCTTCTCATTAGTTTGCCCCCCACTCCCCACCACCTCTACTACTACTTTACAATGATTTCCACTCTGACTGTGCTTTTGGCTTAGCAAGTATTTCATTTTCAAGAAGAGCAATGCCTGAAGATCAGAAAAGGTCCTCCCTGGAGTGTGCGTGAGCAACAAAATAAGCAAAGTGAATTTGGTTTTTATATACTGAATAAAAGTATAGATGCACATTTTCTTCGTTTCAAGTATATTAAAGTTTCCTAAACAGGATTTTTAATTCATTTAAAATGGCATTAAGTGAGATGGGCTGTTGGTGCTTTGAATTAATGTGCAAGCTGTTAATCTCCATAGACCTGGATTTAAAATTAGACAAAGCAATAATTAGTTTGGCACCATCATTTCACTACCCAGAGGGTAATAAAGTAGGTCATAAAATACTACAGCCTGGCACAAGTTTTTTTGTACAAAACAAGGATCTAGTATTAGGTGGTATGAAAATTGAAAAAAAAAAAAGAAAGAAAGAAAAAGATTGTCACTGGGAAGTACAATAGCTTGGCTTTTGATGTGTGCCCCGCTATTCCTGAAGAGATGGAAGTTCAGAAATTCTGATCGGTTTTCCTGGTTTGTGGTGAGGCTTTCCCTTCTAAGTGATCTAAAGACATCTTCATAGCTTTTCTTCTCAGAAGCTGTTTTCTTTGTTGTTGTTGTTGTCGTTCTCTAATATTTCTTTCCCCTCAGAATTTATGTATTTAGTCACAGAATAAAGCTTCTAATTTGCACTATGCTGTTATTTTGCTCTAGTTACTTTTCCCACCAATTTTTTATTTTGTTAAATTATAAAAAATGGTGTACTGTAAACATTCTTTTAGAATATAAGTGTTGCATTCATGGAAGTGCTTACCATACCTACCTTGATTTGTTTTCATGGCAAATGACTACTGGCAATATCAATAATTCAAGAAGAGAAACAATGAAAATACAGGGGAATTGCATTCGGATACTTCTTTCTGTCAATCATCTTTGGCGGATTCCTATTTGAACAGTCTTAAAATGAGGAAGACATTAGAGCTAGCCTTAAGTATGAGTAATGGTTTTCTATTTCCTTACACTGCTCACCCCAACTGAGCTTTTAAAGCACAGGTATCTTGAGTGTCTCTATGTACCTTAATATTTCAAGCTATGGAAATAATGTTTTAATATTGTAATGAAAATACATTTCATGCAATATGCAACTACAGACTTTCTCTTTTGCATAAAGCAATATGCAAGCACCTGTGTGTATCTATGGAGAGTGTTCAACGTACTAGATGAGTATATTCACAAATCATTTAAGTTGAGCTCTTCAAGTGATGTGAGCTACTGATACAAACTTGCTAATGATAATTATAAAACTGATGCTGATTTAGTCATTTCAAAAAAGCCACAGAGGCATAATTAGTGTCTGAATGGCCTCAATATTGCATTATTAGGAGGCTAGGGTGAAACTTGAAATGAGAATATCAAGGCTGATAACAGAAAAGAAAACATGAAATACATACATAATTCATTCTGAGATATTATAAAGGTTTATAACCAGAAACAATAATTTGCAGAAAGCATCTCATACTGGAGCCAACTGCAATCATTTGGTCTACCTGTTAAAGATCAAATAGTATATTCTTAGCTATTCTCAGTGGTGTCTTTGTAATAAAGTAGCAGCAAACAGACACTGTTTGCTTCTGGTCACTTTTAAAGAATGTTCAGTTTATCAGTGGGGACTTTAATCTCAACCTTAATAGAGTACAAAAGCAGCCTTGTTCCTGTGCTTCTCTCCTTAAGGCCACAAGCCATGTACGTTTTTGAAATTCAAAAGAAGAAACATGAAATTCTCTTTCTGAGAATACTAAATACTACTGTGTTGTTTTTTTTTCCAAAGAGTGGTTTTCATTCACCTTCTTTTGACACTTTTCTCCCCCCTTTCCTTCTTGCTGATGCACAAATATCCCACCGGACTTCGCAGTCATGATTGGAGTGAAGACATGCAGACTATCCATGAAACATCTCTGCCTTGGACCCCTGCCAGGCTGACCATTATCAAGTGACTTGTGTGCTGGTTGACTAGAACATTATGACTCAAAAATCCCCCTTTTTGGTACTCTCTCCTATTGGAGGTCAGCAGATACAAAGAATGACTAGAATGGCTCCCGAGCCATGTAAAACATAGAAGTAGACTGCAATTTAGCCATGCTTCCCCGTTAGCACAGGTGATCACACGAAGGTGTCCTTACATAGAATGTCTATTATCTAAAATTCTTGCTTCAAATGTGGTTGTCATTATTATTAGAATTTCTAAAAATGGCAAATTTGGGTTGTATTACATGGGAAACATCTGGGCTGTAGTTTAATATTTATCACAGATAAGTATAAATATTGTTTTGTTCCTCAATGTGGTGTCATACTTACAGAACAATCAGATTTGCAACTACCTGAGTGAAAGGAGGGTGCAGAGAACCCAAGGTGGTAACGATGGAAGGGTGGAAAGAGGAAACAGTCAGATGTAGGTATGAGTGTTTTGCAGACCACGAGCTGCAGCACCAACTCTCTGCTGACCTCCCAAGTATCACAGCCAATTAACTTAATAGAACCAAGAAAGTTAACTTGTTTACTACACTCTCTCCACTCTCCTACAATAACTGGTAGACACCGAACGTTAACGACGTCCTTGGCAAATTCAGAGTCATTGATTTACAACCTACAGTGAGACCAGTGGAAATACCAGAAAGTTGTTTGCCTTTTACACGCTGGTCACTAACTACAAGAAGCTACAGTCTTTCTATCTCTCCATTTCCATTCTGATGACTGGAGTACGCAAGTTTATGACTTTCATGAAGGATGCTTTTGGCTGCAAATAAGAGAAAGAACAACTAACAGAAGCATAAGTATTAGGGGATTTTATTCTCTCTCGATAAAAATTTGTGAGTAGGGCAGTTTTGGGCTATTCACTCTACTGTCATGAACATTTTGGTGATTCTTCTTCCACATTATTAGTGCAACAGCTTCAGACATCACTAAAGACAAGACTGCATCCAGTGGAAGAAGAGGTGTGTGGTTTCACATGTCTCTTTTCATGTCTAAGGAAAACCATTTCTCAGATGCCATCACGGGATTTACTCCTACTGTGACGGGTCATAGTTCTGTGTTTAATGTAACTAGCAAGGGAGTGAGACCACTAGGATTGGCTTCACTCCATCCCAAATCAGCTTCTATGCTGAGAAATGGGTCACCTATAGAAAAACCCACAAACGATTTTCAAGTTCTCTCATCAAGATAGAAGGGATAGAGGTGGTGGCGGCGGCAAGGTTTGTAGAATGGCTGTGTAGGACCTCCATTCTCTACGATACCACTCTGTCTTCCCTGAGGTTTAATTCATTCTTCTAGTCTAGGTGCTTCAACCTTCATCTCGGATACATCTGCCGCACGTATCTATGGTCCTAACACATGGTCTTTAGCTTGTATGATCCAAGTTGCCTCTAGGCCGGGGATCCCCGGTTCTCTCTGCCTTTTACCCTCCCTCTTGGAGGCACTATAATCTTTTGTATATTTCCCCACACCACGCTTGGTATGTGTCCTTTGAGAGTCTGTCCCCAGACCTAACTCTGTAGTTATATTACTAACTCACTGCTCCTATTCCACAAGGACACCATGATTAGCAGAAACAATTTTTTGAGAAGAGAGGATGGGGAGGGGCCCCCAGGACCCCCATAGGTACAAGTAACCTCTATTCTTCACTCTTCCTTTATGACCAGACCCTTCTAGCACCCCTCTTCCATCTCTTCTTCCTTCAATCCAGATGGCATTTTTCATCTTTCTTTATATGGGGAAAAGTAATCTTTTACTTTATCTTATATCCTTGACAACTCTGTTATTTTTGATATACAGTAGCCCTCCTTTATCCTTGGGGGATATGTTTCAAAACCCCCAATAGATGCTGGAATCCCTCGACAATACCAAACCCCGTACGTGCTACGTTTTTTCCCTATACATACATACCTGGGTGAAAGTTTAGTGTATAAATTAGGCACAGTAAAAGATTAACAACAATAACTAATAATAAAAGAGGGCAATAATGACAATATACTGTAATAAAGTTACGTGAATATGGTTGCTGTCTCTTTGGTAGCCGGTCTGATAACTGAAATGGCTATTAAGGGACTAGCAGACGAGCAGGTACGTACGGCGTGGCTACGCTGGACAAAGGGATGACTCTCGTTCTGGGGCGGCACAGCGGGGAGAGAGGCTCGGGATGTCATCATGTTACTCAGAATGGCACACACAGTGCAGAACTAACAAATTGTTTATTTCTGGAATTTTCCCTTTCATATTTTCAGATGGGGGTAGACCATGGGTAGCTGAAACCAGAGGAAGCAAAACAGCAGCTAAGGAAGGATGACTATAAACTCTCTTCCTCTATATTCTTAAGGCTTTTTATTTGTAATTTTCAGTAAAAGTTTTATCTCAAAATTTTTTGTCTTTTCTGTTTTTCAAGATTATTTATCTCTATGATTAGAATTCAAAGCTGACATTTTGACCCTTATTTACCTCTACAAACCTTCACCTGGAAGACGAACGGTGCCATAAGGATAATAGATACAATGAGGACGTCCAGAGGAAGAATCATCCATGCGTATCTCAAAATACGATCCTACAAACCCATTATTTTAGCATGCTAGAGTAAAAGAAATTTTTAGAAATACTCAATTCTCTCAGAAAAGTAGCCAAATATCAATTGCTCCTACACATTTTGCTAGCACCGTGTTTAGAACTAATTGTGGAATGACATTTCAGTTACAGAGCAATACTGAACATAAAAACAAATATGTCCATTGTGTGGTTGCTTTTCCATTTTCTGCTAGTTACTTGAATGTTTGCACTCCAACATTGTAGAAGTAATCTCTATGGATGAGCAAACTCGAATTGGTTGAGGATCATCCACTGAACTAGGCTCCTTACCCAACTTATTTAACATAATTTTAGGGAAGGAGTTATTCTCATCTCTACATTCGGGTAAGAAAACAGTCTCAAGGAGAATAAATAATGTGTTCCAAAGGC
Organism: Lyroderma lyra; assembly: GCA_004026885.1. Taxonomy (NCBI): domain Eukaryota; kingdom Metazoa; phylum Chordata; class Mammalia; order Chiroptera; family Megadermatidae; genus Lyroderma; species Lyroderma lyra. Next base: position 401,629 of record PVJL010000361.1, on the reverse strand, counting down.
AGAAATCTGATGCACGGCACAACTAGGACTTACACCCAATTCTGTTGTGCTCACATTCCAAGTCCTTGTATTTTGTATTGCATCTTGCTCTTATCCCTCTCACTCCCAGTGTTGTCGGCTCCTGTGCCTTTCTGCACTTCACTCTAGTGTGTACATACCCCGAATCAGTGTCCTGACTGCTAAGAAATTGCTCAATACGTCTCAGACTTGTTCAGGCAAAATTTCCCATCCTAATTAGATTTGAAGTTACTCACTGATGCTGTGGAGCAGAGCTGGAATGCTGTGCCACGGAGTTCTTGTTTATTGTTCGATTAGACCTGTAGGTCTCCACCACGTTGTTTTCTTCAGATGGCAACCCCTTATTAAATTGATGGGACAAGGGGAAAATAAGTCACGCCACAGGTGTCTTTATTTTTTCACATCCCATTTCTTTTGTTTGAGAAATGGTCATGATTCAAGATATGCACATTTTTTCATTAATTGGGTTTTCACCCTTTTCTTTGTCTAAAGCAAAAATGACACACCGTGAGGATGACTTCCACTCCTTTCATAGATAGTTTTTCTGGGCCTTCTTCTACTTTTTCTCTTTTACATTTTTTTCTCCCTGTAACTGATATTTTCTCTTAAACCAGTCATCCTTTGCAGAAAATAAAGATATGCAATGCGGAATTCATTCAGGTCTGAGGTTAAAATTGAAACAGAATTATAATGTATGTATAATGTATTATAATATACATATACAAATTCAAAGCGTGTTTCTGGGATCTTTGATAACTTTAATGTGGTTTTAAAAAGTAGGCACTTCTCTGCCAGAACACATGTGGAACTGTAGAACTAAATCTCTATCTGTAGCTAACTCCTAGGACTGGAAGGGACATTTAAGATTCCTTAAGGCAACATTCCTCAAGCGAGTCTCAACCCCCTGTGTTAAATTCATCTAGGGGAGGTTCTTGAGTCCTATTTTGGATAAACAGAATCAGAATCTTTTTGGAGGAATCATGGAATCTACTTGGGCATGCCCTCGTGATGATTCTTTATATACTTAAATGTGAGAGCTTCCTCCCTATGGCATGAGGCTCCACCACGCCCACTCTCACGTGGGAAACGCACTTGTAAAATTCCTAGGAGTTCGAATATTCTGTCTTCCCTCCCTCCCCTCTTGCCTCCCTCCCTCTCTTCCTTCCTTCCTCCCTTTCTTCCTCTTCCCTTCCTTTCTTCCTCCCTCAATTTCTATCCTTCATCTTTCTTCCTCTCTTCCTTCTTTTCCAAATGGATATGTCGTTGATGGAGAATGAGAGAGCAAGAAAATGTTGTCCACTAGCAGATGAAAGGAATGTGATCCCTCTGAAACTTCATGACTCCCCTTGCCCTACTTTGAGTAGAGAAGGATCCTCCGCATTCTTATACCCAGCAACAACTTCAGGCCCAGCTAAGCCTTTGCTTCTTTATGGGGTTCTTTGTTGTCTTAGTGGGTCTGAATCTCAAGGTTTTCTTTTTTTGTCTCTCATTTAATTAATAGCAATATTGTGCACAAAGCTATAATATGCAACAGGACTGCTACGAAGACACATATTGGTCCCCAAATTATATCTTTTATCAGGGAATTTTATAACTGGCTTTCAAACTACATTTTTTCATTATTGTCTGTTTTGATACCTGTATCCTTTTATCTGCCTTTATACTAAGCTAGATCTGGGTCCCATGGTAGGTACAGATGGAAACCACCTATGCTATGATCTTCATTCTCCTTAGAGGTAACTGCCATGTACTTCTACACACACATGAACGTACATAATTTTGGCTAAATATCAGTAGTCCTCCAGAGAAACAGCTTAGATGTTATTTAACTCACAAAGTCTTCCCTAGTCACCAAATCTAAAAGAATTGTCCGTCCCTTTGATGTTTTGAGTTCCACTATGTTGCCATTAAACACACTGTGTTTATCTATCTTACCTCACACTTCAAACACTTTAAGGACAGAAATTATCTTTATAATGTCACCTGAGCCCAGAACAATTCCTAACGCACAGTAGGTACTCCTTAACGTCTTTTGAATAAATGATTAAAAATAAAACTATTTTAAATAAAAGCCAATTTGCATTGCTATAATTATAGCTATTATTCCTTGAGGGTAGGGACTTATTTGTGAACATTGTAAGTGTTCAGTAAATATCTGTTGAATCAATATTAAACCAACAGAGAAATTGTTCAGAAATGTAACTAAATTCAGTTCACCACAAGGGTCATCACATTCTATGAAGAACACAAATGCTGTTAAACACATATACTTATACACATTTGCACCTACATATTTTATAATATCTATTATGAAACATCTTTTACCTGTCTTCTTTTAAACTGAGAAAAGAGAAAATATATATAAGTAGCTACCTACTAAAAACCATTCTAATGAGGGGTTGTGTGTGTGTATGTGTGTTTGTGTGTGTGTGCACACAAATACCTATGCTTATGTAGTTCTTAATACTACATTTGTGTATGCATATTTTTCTATGAATATAAATATACATATATTCATGTATATGTGTATGTGTGTGTGTGTGTGTGTGTGTGTGTGTGTGTGTATCTCTGTATAGTTTTACAGAATATATATGTATGTGTGTATAAGTAGAGTGAAAAAGAGCTATGCAGTTTTTAGGAACTACAGTTTTTAGAAAATTTAAATAAATTAACCTATTTATTTATTATATCCAAAAGATGTTTTTTTAGAATTACTTTAGTATTGACCACAAGGATAATGTTGTAGGATAGTTGTAACAGGTTTATACTGTGAAAAAAGTTTCTCCTTTCCTTCCAATTTCTTCTGATGTTTTTCTTCTTTCACTTACCTACTTCTCTAGCTCTTTAATCAATTCTTCACCACAAATATATTCACAAAAAGCATATTGACAAGAAACAATGACTGAATAATCTGCCTTCAATAAGGCTGCATGTAAACAGCTCTAGTCAAAGGATGCTCGCTATAATTCAGAAGGAAACTTGTGTTGACCATGCCTTCCTTATCATTATGTTCTCAGGTAGGTGAGTCATAAAGGCACCATATTTACATCTACAAGAAATGCAATCCTGTCTCAATACGTGCACGTCCTTGCTGGGCTGAGCCAAAGGCTCCTCAAGATCTGATTGGTCACAAATGTACAAATGCACAAAGCTTCCTGGCATTGGAAAATGCATTTAGGAATTTCCATTGGACACCCCATGGCAGACACTGTTCTTTGAGCTGAGGATTCTATTCTATAGGACTATACCTTAATTCTTCTTTATAACCTACAAGCAGAAATGGTGAAGATTTTGAACTAGTAACAGTGGTCTCCACCGTGTATTCTACTCCATGTCAACTAAGGCAATCTCACCTAATGGGAATGGATGCAGAGGTATAATCAGGTGCTTCTAACCCAGGAGGTTCTGCTCATTGTAGAAAAAGGAACGCTGCCTGCTTCATTTTACAGGTTATCACTTTCAGCCATGATATGCTTGGCATCTGTGTCCTCCTGAAATTGTCTTATTACCTTGTGAATGGGCACCATGCCATGCTAGCAGATGGGCATAAAGAATGCCAGAAGCCTGGGCCGTGTATCATTTTGAGTATTAGTATCCAGAAAGCTATGACATTTTCAGTGCAGCTTTTTGAGCTGGAAACACACTTGGAGAGAACATTAGCACACTCAGAGGCTTGTGAGGTAATAGGCTGTATTCTAACACGCTGAAGGTGGAGACGTTACGGTAGGGCAGGTGTGGATCCTCTCTCTCTCTCTTTCTCTTGATCTTTCTATCACCATCATGTCGTATTTAATTACCCGGGAATTTGTTCTAAGAAACAACTAGGGTCATGTCTCAGCAAGACACAGGAGAGATACTTTGAGCTCTGTTGAACACGAACAAATTACGTAACCTCTCGGAACTTAAATTTTATCATTTATAAGATGTGAATTGAGCTAACAAAGTATATCGTGTTAAGTATTTGTGTATGGACCTCTACAGTTACTGTGCAGAGGACACGTGACACTACCTAAGAAAGTGCTCTGTGAATTGTACACTACCATTCAAATGAAAGGTGTGAGCTTTTTTTTTTTTTTTTTTTTTTTCCTTTTTTTTTTAGTTTTTTTTTTTTTTTTTTTTTTTTTTTTTTTTTTTTGCCTTGTTAGTTGAGCTTTTTTTTTTTTTTTTTTTTGCCTTGTTAGTAGCCCAGCTTAACTTCCTATAGCTGATTGTAGCTCTGAGGAAGAGGATGTCAAGATTAAATTTGGGCATCAGAAGTGCTTGCCACTGGGTTGCTGATGAGAGGTTAACAGTGAGCTCTGTTTGGCAGAAAATTTTTTCCCTAGATTGGAAAGGGCTAGATCTTCTTGACATCTTCCCTGGGCAGACAAGCAGCAGGGCAATTTGTCGACCACATTTATGCTGCCCAAGAAAAGAGGAGACACGCGAATTTTCCTGGTGGTTTTAGGGGTTGTAGACAGCTGATCAGGACCACGAGGGTCCCAAAGTGAAATTCTGAGCGTAAATTATTCAGAATGGCTCCCTACGCAGGTCAGTGCCAGTTGACTATAAATTTGCTCAGCCATTTGCTACATATTGGTTTTGGCCTTTTATGCCCAGAAGATTTCTAATGTGGTTCTATTTGGGCTTGTATTCAAATAAAGTTAAAAAAAAAAAAAAAAAAACAAGAAAAGCAATCTGAAATTATTTTTATAATACTTATGTTTAATATGCTTTACTCAGCCCATTAACGTAGTTAAGAATGGTATTATTGCACAACTTTGTTCACAGATGTAAAATAAAAGAAATAAAACTGCCTCCTCTACCAAGTTCTATAAAGTTGAGAGACAGACATGAGGTTCCCAGGGGTTTTTTTTGGTTTTGGTTTTTAAGAAAATGCTATGGGGAGCTCCCTGATGGTGTAGTGGCTTGAGGCTTCGGCGCTGGTGCTGTCGGCGCTGTGGCCTGGGTTCGATTCCCGGTCAGGGAGCTACCCACATACCAAAAAGCAAAAAAAAAAAAAGAAAGAAAAAAGAAAAGAAAATGCTGTGGTGAATACTGTAGACTGGATTCTTCCCATTTTCTGCTGCCACTGAAATGTGTGTTGAGTGAGTGAGAGGAGATGAAAAACACAGTGAAGGGCCTCCCCCACAAAGCTTTGTGTGACATAACACGAAAAAGTGATTTTTTTCTTACTAGTGTGTGTGGCTCATCTCATTGTGAAGTCCAATATGGGACCAATGACACTCAGAAACCGGCATGTACTTTAAAAAAAGATCTCTTCTATCTGCATCTCATATTGCTTACTGCTTTCCTTTCTAAAATTTTTCTTGTTTTTATTTTACATACCACTTTAAATCTATATTGGTTTGTTTCAGTTTAATAAAGTGCTCATATCTAAGGCAGATGAGTGGGAAAAAAATCTTTATTCTAAGTTCAACTCTATTTAATATAGCAAATTCTCAGCTGATAAACTACCACTGGCTAATCTGAGACCAGGGAATCCAAATGGTGATTATGTGTGAATAAAATTAATTTTCAATTTCATTATCTTTTAAAAAATTTTTTTCAGCAATATTTTTAGAAAAAGTACATTCATTGGGGCAAGAGGTTGAATTTCATATTGAAACAATACAGCTCCTCTTTTAAGGAACAAATTAGATTGGAGAATAAAAAGAATATTAATTATTGAATTAATGTTAATTTTTTAAGTTCAGGAAAATTTTAAATATGCTTAAAGTAAAACAGCACTGATTAATATTTTAGAAGTATAATTATGATAGGAATAAAAATAAATGAGATTAAAACTGTACTAGTAGAGGATAGTTTCAATAAAACTGACATCATATTTCAACTTGCTGTCTGGTTTGATACATTAATTGTGTTTTACCACTAAGCGTTCCCTCAGGAAAGCATAACAACAATAACAAAGATAATAAAAAGAGTTTAAATATGTCCATTTTGTTTGCACAACCTGAGCAATGAGTTTTTTATGTGTCTGATTACTTATGAAATTCCAGAAAACTGCAAACTTGGAGGAGGGAGGGACCACTTATTTCTTTCTAGAAGCCTTCTGCCTGCCCATTTAGCTTTTTTGACATGAGTAACATATTGACATAACCATTATCAATATCTTTCTAAATGCTCTAATAACAAATTCTTGTCATTTCAACGTGTCTCTATTGGTGGGTTCGTGCTGGTGATTAGTAGAGCATAAATGTATGTAGACTTATTAATGGAATACTGTAATTTCACTGTAAATATTGAGTAGTAGATTTCCATATAGACAATGAAATTTGTGCTGAACTGTTTGAAACAGTAAATGAATTGCTCCATCAACCCCTTCCTCGTACATGCGTATGATTCCAAAATGAAATATTTTTTTAGAAGTTTCTTTTGATTAGTATTACAGTGTATGGTATTCCTTCACTACACACGTACGGGTTGACATGAACATATTAGCAGCTGATGTTTGCAGAATGGTTTAGGGCCTCCAAAGCTGCTTCGTCTACTCGGTTCCATTTTAAAAAGAATCTGAGACTCAAGGGAGTTAAGCGATTTGTCTAAGATCTTACAGCTTGGGGTGTGGCACAGAGTGGACCTGACTTCTTCTGACCTTAAATCCCAGGCTTTTCTTAATGTTAAACTGTTTTCCCTGCAGAGTACTCAGGGGTAAGGGCTTTCGGGTCAGATAACTTGGGTTTGAACCCCAACACTTGAATTAACCTTGGGCAAGGTATTTAACATCTTAGTCCTTGTAAACTGGGGAACCTCTTAGTAGCAAACATACACAGTTGTGGATATGGCACAAAATAACACATTGCTACTAGCACGGTGCCTGGCACATTGTAATCAATCAATAAATATTGGCTATTGTTAGCATGTACAATCATGCGCTTACTTATGTTTACCAGTTATCACTTGTATATTTGTGTGTTTTGACTTCCCTCAGGTCTTCATTTGCCTCTCAAGTTTCTCAAGGGAAATAACTTTCAACTCATTTATATTCTCTGTAGATGTTAAAAAAGGCTCTTGGAATTAATGTGGAAGTGAATGATGCTAGAAAAAGCTTTGGAATGAATGTTGAAATGAATGAAAATAAACTGTTTCAATATGGTACTTAATTAAACTATTGGAAGTAATTGGAACCCATCATAAGCATCTATTCTGGAGAATATGAATAACTAAAATCTGAATTTTTTTCACTTATAGTCCAATTAGCAGTAGTATCTTCTGAAGTATGATACCAATACTTTAATTTAGTTTATTCATTGATGCAGAAACTCTCTGCTTTCACATATAATGGTTTTAATTTTTGCATATCTAAGTTTTTCATGTTTTGCCAGTTCAGAAAAATATTCTTATATACCACTGGAACCATAATTTTAATATCTAGTTGAGTTTATCAAATAGCTCAATCTGGTTGTTGATAGATTTTTTTTTTTTTTTACATTCGGTAACGTAATCAACCACAATGTATAAAAATCTTGGACTTGCTTGTTTTTACAGCCTTTATGTCATATTAAGTAAGCGGAGACCAAAAATGACTTCCTCTAAACATATGAAGCCATCACACCCAGAGATAGAACAGAGAACAGCAACACAGTAAGAACATGCGTGTGGCGAGTAGGAACAAGTGGAGAAAATGTTAAATTCACTTTGGTTAAATTTTAAATTAATAAATGTATATAATTTCTGGGATGGTTATTGCATTTCTCTTCGTTTTTTATTGGTAACTATGAGAAAATCTTTATCTCTTAACTTCATCAACCTCACTGCTTCCCCTGTGCCTGAGGTCACACCCCCTTGCTGTAGGGAGGGTTGTGATGTCACGGAGAATAATGACTTCAGCTGAGGTAGAAACAGCAGGAGCTGACCATGCATAAGCAACCAGAAGCTTGTTTTCAGGCAAATGTTCTCAGCAACAACACAAAGAGTGTGTAATAAATGACTATCTATAATCTCAGATTGTCCTACACGTCTTTAAAAATGGTTTTGGAAAGAAGTAAAGCATTGAGATTAATGGAAACATATTAACTAAAATAAAATAGCCAGGGGTTTAGAACATGTAAGACTAATTGTCCAAGAGTTCACCCTCTTGTGGCCTCCAGAATCACCAGAACTCATTCCAAAATCTATTGCCTTTCTGAGTATCAAACTTACTAGACAGTGGAAGGGACCATCGTGAGCAGATCCGTCAGATTAGGATGGCCCCAGGGTGTGCACAGTGCTGAGGTCCGTGCCAGGTTAGCTCTGAAGCCCAGTCATAACATGCCTTGCAGTTAATATTCTCTCCTAAAAGCAGGGAGCTCCAAGGCATTGCCGGGTACCTCAAACCACATTCAGGGACCTAAGAGAGTGGTAGATTTGTACGGATCAATCTTGGCTGTCTTCTGACCAGAACAGCTCCTACTTTACCACACCCTGGGGAAAATGCTGCATATGCACAGCCTTCCATGTTTCACAGAGGAGGGTTTCTTACACACAGACTCACATGCAGATATACAGATGCACATACGTGCATTAATATATTTAAAGTTGTACTATTTTTATAGTTCATTTATATAATTTACTGAATACATGTGAGGTACTAGGTGCTAAGGTGATTGCAAAAGGATATCAGTCTTGCCTTCAATGAGATTATATATTATCACGATAGAATCAAAGAATTTAAAAAATTGGACTGTGTAATACTACTCTCTCATTTTATAGATGAAGAGCTCCAGGCTCAGAAAGGTTGAATAACTATGTCACAGAAATTAGGAGTAGACGCAAGCCTGTCTCTGATAATTGTCACAATAACACCTTCAGGAACTTAGGTTATGACCACCACTGCAATTGCTCTAATCCTCTATGCACCAGCCCAGTGTGCTAAGCACCTTGCATGCATTGTGTCATTTAATGACCCAGCCAGCTCAGGACTACCACTGTCCTCATTTAATGGGTCACATTGCTAGAAATGGCAGAGGAGTTGGAATTTAGTGCTGTCTGATTTGATAGCTCATGCTCTCATCCAGAGAGCTTTCTGCATGCCCTTTTCCTTACATACTTATGATGAAAGAAAACAAATTGAGAGTGAGTATACACATATACTGAAATGCTAAGTATAATATAACCAAGTGCAAAAACAAAGGTAGAGATAATGGATGGTACGAATGGTCAGAACCCATGCAGGTCCCTCTTGGCCCTCCCTGGACGGCACATGAGTAAAGGTGCAGAGTGGGTACGGAGCGTAGGTAGGGGGAGCTGGTGTGAGGACCCCTGCCTTACTAAACGAGGTGTGCAGTGGGAAGGCTGGATTGCAAGTGTTAATGAAAACCTTTGGCATTTTGAAGGTGGGGAACCACTTTTTATTGTTAATATTACCACTTCAGCTTCCTGGATTCTTAAAAATAAAAGTGGGTGTCTTTTTACCTGGTGTTCTCACTGCTCTTTACTTATAATAATAATTTGCTAATTTAGAGAAGCAAGACACTCTGAAGGGTTATTCTCGAAGTAACGCATTGTATCGCATTGCATTATGTGACGGGGGAGTAATGGCATTTCTAGATTTTTGGCCTAAAAATAACAAACGCGAGAAATAAAGTGTTCAGTAAACGACCTGTCTCCCAGGCTCTGCCTTCACAGACCACTTCGGATAGTTCTGCATTTGCTTTTGAGAGTTGGATGAGTCTGAATTGATCAGGGGAAGGACATTTAAAAAAGCAAATGTGGTGTTTAGACAGTTTTGGAGGAGGGGAAGAAGAAAACGGAAGTAACTGTACAAGATAATTAGAGGTCTATTTTCCATTTATCTTAGAAGTTTAGGCCTGTTTAATTGACCTAGTTCTACCCTACTGCAGAGGCAACATTAACAGTAGCAAGGGTATAAATATTATATTGTGCTGCTATGCTTGCATTAAAACAAAACCATACCAAACCAAAAATCTTTTAGTTTCTAAAAACACTGGCACATCTGCTGTGCTGGATAGGAAGCCCAAATGTAAAGCTCTGCAGCACCAGCTTAAGATAATACGTTAAGTGAGGAAGGCTCCCTTGTCTTTTTAAAATGTAACTAATTGAGCACTAGCGTGGTCAATAAAATGTAACACCAGAAAAACTGTTTTCAGAAGTTTGTGCTATTTTGCTGGTGGCCATGGTGGATTCTAATGATTCTGTCACCCTTTTGAACACTTCTGTGTGTTTCAGCGAGTCAGCGCCTTCTGGGTGATCCTGTGGGTCCCATTACTGTTCGCTGAGGACAATGGAAGCTCAAGGGAAGGCAGAGCAACTTAGCTCCTGAATTCCTTCTGAGAATCAAAAGAGGAGGTTCAGGGTTGCTTTTAATAGAGAGGCTAGCCTTGCAATTGACCACTTGACCATCCAACTATATGTAATATGGCTCTGGTTTCAGTATTAAATTGCATACTTAGTGGTGCATACACGACAGGAAGCTCGTTCAATTAATTTCTTTCCCTTGCACCATGGAAGGCATTTTCTTTCTTCACAGAAGCAGCCCTTATTAAGTAGGGGAGGGCGTATTTGATGCTCTTCACTGTCAGAATGTTCAAATGATGAAAATATCATCTTTGATATGCTCCACTGAAAACGTCTTGTATGTAGACTAGAGATGCAAATCCCTAGAGAATATCGTTTCAGAGCAGGTACACAGGCAGGGATGGAGGCATGTCACTGACAGTCTCCCGTGGCCCCGCATTAATATGCTAGGACTTGAGCCTCCTGCTTCCCAAACAGGCTAGCTGGGGCCCCTTGCTTAGATTCTGCTACTGACAGGCCACAGGCTAGAAGGGGATTCTTGCTGGACTCTGCAGTTTTCTGGTTTTCCTTGTTTGATAGAATCCAATTCTCTTGACCTTCAGGACAGGGAGCAGACCTCGTAGCTTCCACCTGGCCTACCCATGTAAGTAAAGTTATGCTCCTAGAACACTGCGGCCATGGTTAGTTTAGTTTTAATTTATTGCAGAGATGGTTTTATGCATATGACTTTATAACTGTGCACGTACCTTGAGACCTCCGAAGGTCAAATAAATAATAAATGCTCATTAAGAGCTTGGTGGTTTTGCTGAAACTGGTCAACAAAGGTGTCATTGGTGATGTTTTCATGTGGACAAATGAAATCTTAGTCAGGTAGGACCTAGTAGTAAACTGCTAACGTATTTGGCTTTAGTGCTCCAGGAAATTGTACGTCAGCAATGCCAATTCAGGCGTTACAACAATGGGGTGGATTAAAATTGGGAGTGAGTTGCTGTTTAATCTGCTTTCCCTTTATAACAGTGGGATTTTTTTGGATTATTCTTCTTTGCTGTGTGTGTGTGTGTGTGTGTGTGTGTGTGTGTACATTTACACTGGAAAATGGGAGTGGAGGTGGGAAGTAGGGGTTCAGAGGTTGCAGAAGGAAACCCTGATTAGTACCCTGATACCAGAACAGAACATCAAGATGACCCCAGGCTGCAGCCGCACAGTTCCTGCCATGAAAACCCTGGCATCCAATGCGTGTTCAGAGCCCTTCAGAGCAGAAGTGCTGCCCCCTCTCTAACATGCTGTCTCCTTCTCCTCTCTGTGTCCGTAGGGCTACTTGTGGATTCACCTCTCTTTTCTGGGGCTAGATGTTGACCAAGGAGAAAGTGCTCAATGTGCCCAAACATCCTACCTGCACACGCTGAATCACTGCAGGATTTGCATTATTGACTTCCCTTGCAAGTTCTACAGGCTAAGCATAAAAACAGAAGAGGGATTTAGTTAGTCCTGTGAACGCCACATGGTCCCATTGTCTTCAAACTAGCTGTAACAATCTGTAGAATTCTTAGCAATCGGTATGTAATTACTAACAAGGTAATTTTTTTTTCAGTTGTATTTTGAGATGTTTTAGACTCATGGGTTTCCCAATGTCTAGACAAGCTTATCCAGGAAAAGGAAATGCAAAGGCAAAAGCGAATGCAAGCTACCATCCACTAAGTATATTCAGAGTACCACTTGGCCAAGCCTCTGATGTGCATTATCTCATTTACGCCTCACTCTCATGCAGTGATCGTGAGGCGTAATATTTACCTAATTGACAGATGAGGAAACTGAGGCAGAGAGAGTAACAGATCCAAGGCAGGTAGAAGGACTGAGATTTCACCCAGGTCTCTCTGACTTCAAACTCTGCGCTGTGAACTGCAGAGCTTCAACCCTGTGAATCACAACATGAGCTGACAAATAGTGAAAAGCAGTGGTATCCATTAAAAGCAAGAAATATATATTTTTTCTTCTTAAAGAAAACCAGTACTTAATAAAGTGCAGTGTAAAAGCGTAGAGGACCACATATTTCTGCCAGCAATCCCTCTCCTGTGAATTTAGATCCAATCCACTATCAATATTTTCTGGCAATATTTCTTTCCTTTTACCGCTACATCATTCATAAGGTTCAGTGTTTCCAGGACTATAGCATGCCAATCCTCAGCGTGCTTTCTCAGCACTATTTGTATTTTAAATTACTGGAACTGTTGCAGCCAATCACATTAGAAGGCAGAGGACACTTCGTTAATTCCAGGCAGTCTGTGAAGGGGGTAAAAACCCTGAGTGCTCCTCACATTTCCCAGATGTTTGTCAGACTTGTCTATTTTCTCTAACTCCCTACAAACACAGAGACTCGGAAAAATCTCTTTTTCCTTTTGTATTGACCAAGTTCTAGGGAAAAAAAATGTTTTCCTGAACAACAACAAAATACGATTGAGTGTTTGTAGTTCAATCTATAATATATTTATTTGTAGCGTCTCTGAAATGTGTCCTCTTTGTGTAGGACTTTTGACTTGATTGCTTTTTTTTCTTTTAAGCAACACTGCTCAGCGTTGCTCCTTAGACTCACAGACTTTAAAAATACCTTAAGCAAGAGAAAATTTTCAAGGAAAATATTTGGCATTAGAAAGCAACACGGGGATAGCAGAAATTCTCTTTTAGAAGAGCTCTGATTTATTTAAATCCCCAATTCAGCTTCATATAGATGGGTATTCCTTTAAAAGTGACCCATTTCTTTCTAAGTATTAATTTCCTCCTTTATAAAATTATGATAATATTTCTTCCACACTTACATTACAAGCTTCTGATGGTGAACAGATGAGATAATCAGCAGTTCAATAAAGTTAGGAAATGCTAATTTTACTAGTAAAATTTGTTTTAAAAAAAGAAAGAAAAAAGAAAAATGTATATAAACAGGTAAAAGAAATTTGCCATATACATGTCAGCTATTGCTCCTACAATCAAACTTTTGGACAGTTTGGATTCTGGACAGGGAATTCACAAGCCAAATTAAGAAAAAAAAGATTGGTTGAGATAAGGGTTACTAAGGAACACATTAAACACTCATGCAATTATTCAATACTTTTGACAACGAGGTAGGTTTAACATATATCACAGCGAGTGTTTTATTACTATTACTTTTGACACCAGAAGAATAGTCAAATATTTCCCTGAATATTTATAAGTGATAGCACACTGCCCGGACCACAGCAAATACTCAATAAATCTCCACTAATTTGACAAATCCTTTCTGTTCTTTTTAGTGATTTTTTTTTAAGAAAAGCAATGGAATAAGCATCTGTAGAGCATAGAAGTAGTGTCTTACTCGCACCGAGTCACTGTGATTAAATCGTGGATCTTGGAGTCTGACATGGTCTTGAATGGAGCTCCTATTAGAGCTGTGTGATGGGAGTGAAGCACAAAATATCTTTGATTCTCAGTCTTTTCATCTGTAAAATGGGTAAGGTGCTAACTATATCACAGTGGTTTTTTTGTGCATTACATTAGATAAATCATTTTAAAGTGTTCAGTGCAGTGCAGGCACCTAACAGTTGCCCACTGAAGTATAGCCATTATTATTCATGGTAGTAGTGGTCGTTTCCTTCCTTTCCTCTCCTCCCCCTGTCCCTCTCTGTATGCCTCTTTTGCCCCTTTCTTCTTTCACCTTTATCCACAAATAGAAGGGGGTGTCTCCGAGAACTGCCATTACAAAATGCCTCCACTGTTATAATGTTCCTACGTGGTCATTCCCCGATAATATTGAGTACTGTCACTGAATACATTGATGGAGAATTTTAAAGGTAAGGTCTTAGATACTTTTGGATTTTTTTTATCACCATCCCCATTCCTCCCCTCTAGTAACCACATATGTTTCTCCTGATCCATTCGTGGCAGCATAGGTTGGTCTGATTTTTTCCTTAATGAGTTTCTGGTAGAAGTTCCATTGCTATTGTGACAACAGTTGTAGTGGCTCGTTGCCTTGCAAAAAAGTACCACCGGGATCTCTGTGCATTCCCAGACAACAACCAGGGAGAGCTAGTCTCACTGCATTGTCCTTTCTTCTTATTACACCTAAAGAGAGATTACCATAAAAAGTACTGTATTAGTTTCCTTGGACTAGTGTAACACAAGATCATAAATCGTGTTGCTTAAAACGATAAAAACTTATTGTCTCACAGTGCTGAAGCTAGAAGTCCAAAATCAAGGTGTTGGCAGGGGCTTGATTCCTTCAAAACCTGTAAGAGGAGATCCTTTCTGGCCTCTTTTAGCTTCTGGGTTTGCCAATCATTCTTCATGGTTCCTTGGCTTATAGATCCATCACACCATCTCTGCTCTTGTCATCACATGCCCATCTTCGTCCTGTGTGTCTCTTCTTCTCTTTAAAATGACGTTAGCCACATCGGACTAAGGCCCCACCATACTCAAGTATGAGCTCAGCTTAACTAGTTATATCGGCGACAACCTTATTTCCAAGTAAGATCCCATTTTGAAGTCTGGTGGTTAGGACTTCATATCTTTTAGGGAGACACAATTAATCCCATACTATATATTACAATGCTTATTCTGTAATAAGTAAAATAAATTTTTGAATCATTCTAGTGAAAGTCACTCACAGTGTGGGTGAGTACAAGCAACAGGAGAATTAAAAGACCACTCAGTCAGCAAATATTTATTGAGCACTTAGTATGTGTTACTGTGTAGAACAGTCTTTAAATATCAGATAATCTACTTATTTCCCAGGCATTCACAGTTGAATTGAAGGATTTTATATGTTTCTTTAAGCAAGTGAAGAAATATTTTCTCACCTTAAAACACAGTCAACAACCAAGAGGTGAACAAAAATACTCTGGCCAGCCCAAACCGAGGTTTCAAAGTCTGTGCACTACGTGCCTTCAGTGTTTTATTAATGCCTGTGCAACATATAATTGTAGAAATCATTCATATGATTATCATATGTGATTATATGAAAATCAAACCCATTTGGTTTTCTAGTCTTCCGTGAATCAATCGGGCATGTTGATGATAGTGAAAATGATCACTGGAAACCTAAAAACAAAAGAAGGGAGATGAAGGAAAAAAGAACTGAAAATTTCTTACTTCCTATAGTCACTTAGTATAGAGACAATCCCATATGCATTGTCAGGTTTTGTGAACCTTATTTATTACACTATAATATAATAATTGATGTTCAATGTAATGATCCTAAGGTATTGAAACACCATGTAGATTCTGACCAAAATATTCTATTTATTAAAGCAGATTTATAGCCTATTTTAGAGTTTGCTCCAAAAATCATTAAAAAGTATTAAATGATAAAAACCAAACCATTAAAGAACTTAATCTGCAATGATGCAATCCAAGAATATTTTGGGCAGGTTTAATTCAGAAGTGCAAACAAGTGGCCATACATGTTTAGAATTTCCGTGCAGGGGAGAGTTGGAATGGCCACAGACACAGCAAACAGAGTAGTGTCCAGAAGTTGACCCCTTGTCCATGCTTTAGAAACACAGCTGATTTTGACTAGCTCCAGAGTTATGTGAGTCCAATGAAATAGCCCCCAGCACCTTTCCCATCCAGAGTGGTCCATGTGGCTGGCCTGCCGTCCTTGCTGATCCTATAGACCTCAGAGCCTGGATCGTTCAGAAACTGACTTGACTATTCGCCTTGCCTCTTGGTCAGATTGTAGAATCTGAGAGGGGCATTACACACGGAAATGCCTTTAGGGGCCTAGTGGGCATTCCAAATAAATTAAATGTGCCAAGTATGAAGTATATTTTTGGAAACAAATTTGGACAGAATGTACCCCTCTAAAAGCATTATCATTCATATTTTCTTTATAATCTGTCCTTTTTAGAATTATCCAGCCAGGAACTGAATTCAGATCTAGAGCCTGCAGTTCATAGCCTTGCCATCTAGCATCAACCCATTTGGCTCCAGACCCGACAAGACCTTGGTTTCTGAAGGCTCAAACCTGCTATCATTCTCCTTGATTTATTTTTATCCAATGGCCTTGGTATTCTGCATGTGGGAGTGAAAGAATATCCACCGATCTGGTGTTTCCCAAAGGACATTTTTAAGGACAGCAGTCCTGTGAGATATTCCTAAAAAAAAAAAAAAGTAGAATCTGGTTATTAAATAAATTTGGGAGGCAATCCATCCTATTCTTCCCCTCAAATGATCATAATACACATTTGCACGGGAAAAGCTCTGAGAAGTCCTTTAGTAAAGAAAAATGGTTGAATTCAGGACCTTGTTTAACTCAATGCTGACCACACTTAGCTGGTTACTGAACTCAGCCCCGTTTAGAATTACATCGCAAAGAACTGATGTTTCGTGCATCACATACACTGGAAAATACTATGTTAAAACTTTCACCTCCTATGGAACTGTATATTAAATTATACAAGTGAGAAAAGCAGAATTAGTTCTTGAGCATGGAAAAAATTTGCATAAGTTTTTGCGTGTTAAAAGGGCAATCTTGTTTGCTCTATAGTTTCCATGGGGAAGGGATCTCCGTCATCGATGCCCCATTTTGTCCCTTCAGTTAAGTGCTAGAGTAAAGCCTTTGGTCTCCTTCTCCACCCAAGTATTTGCTTCCTCCCAAAGGCAAGGTGACTGCCCCGATTTGGCCCTGCCCTGTTACTAGTGTGTATTCCCAACGCTGGAGACAGGCTTTCCTCTTCCTCTGCCTGGGACCACACCTATGAGAGACTGAGTGTCTCTCTTTCCCTTTCCTGTGTTGGATGGTTAGAAGGGCAGGGCTTCTGCCCTTGACAAGAGGGGAGTTCTGTCTCCTTTTTTAGCACAACTTTACTAGCAGCTCCCTACACTAGACAATACAGCTGACTTGCATCTTGCCTCAGGTGGCTCAATTCTTTGTGTATGTCCTCAACAGGCCATTTCGTGGTGGTGAAGGGGGGGGCGAGGGGCAAGCTTCAGAAGCGACGTCATCCACAGACTTTAACACTATGCACAGGATAAAAATCAACGCTACTAACCCATTGCTCAGGTCATTAACGTAAGCAGCAGAACCTCTGTGGCCCTGCTGACCATTGTGGACCTAGAGAGAGAATGGTGTTTATTAGAGAGACCAGTTATTTTTTTACGTCCCTTTATTTCTCATCTCTCTCTCTCTCTCTCTCCCCCTCTCTCTCTCTCTTTTTTCTTTCTTACCATAACTTTCAGAAATCAGTTAGAGAAGACCCTTTGCTTCTCAGGCTATAATTTTTTGAGGAAATGATGCAACAGGCTGCTCTATTTCTAATCTTGAGAATATTTTGTTTGGGGTGTATTTCAAATGTTGATGTTAGACTGATATGAAAATGCCTGTTAGTGCTCAAAACCCAGGACAAAGGTTATGTCCACGAAGCGCAATAGAAAGTAATAAATAATTCTGAAATATTGTCTTAAAATAAGAATATAAAATATTATAACTTGTCAAGCCTTTCTGTCTATGTTGGCTTATTATCACCAACCCAGGAGATACATAACAAAAGTTCTTGCCTCTGGCCGGACACTGCAGCTGCCTGGAGAGATCCATTGCTCCTCACTGAGGTTTGTTTATCACTTCCAGCCTCATTTTTTCAAAAACTCTTATTTCATGTCAGGTACATCTTAATTGTACTAATTTTCTCCACTACATCAATATGTCAATAAAGATTCTCCATCTTGCTCACTGTGCTTACAATATCTGGAACTGTGATAAATAATGCATTCCTGATGATACACTGTGGCTATTTGTATAAAGTAGGACTAAAGCTAATATAGCTAGAAGGAAAGGCCATCATTAATCTGAATTCAGAGGACCTCTGGTGAGAGTTTATTTCTGTATAAATAACAGTATCTCGAGGTTTGGTCTTGAATGCAAGGAAAATACAGGCTATTTGCATCGGAGTGGCTTTCACAGATAATCTTATAGAAGTTAAATGCAATACTATTTCTTCTGGGCTTGACAATGACTTTAAATACCATCTCTGTGTTATTTTCTTTGGCAGAAGAAAAAAATGGGTATATATGCTACATTATCCTATAACCATATATTCTATATGTAACTGAAAAACCATTAGCTTAGTTACATGGTCTAATAGCAACCTGTATCACACACTTCTGTTGCAACAATGCCATCATCTAAATTTAGACTTTTATCTTTTCCTTTGAGCTTCCATTGTTAAAACAACTGACATAAAATCAAGACAACTGAGTCAGTTCTATTGTTAGAAAGGAAAGGAAATGCAGTACGAGTCTGGGTGCATAGTTATTTTTTAGCTTATGTCTGCATAGTGAAAGTTTACACTCTTTACTTGTCCATCCTCAAGTCTTATGTCACCAGCAGGAATGTCTGAGAAGCAGGGATCATGAGTCTGGGAAGACTGTTAGAATCACTACTGTGTGCTTTTTTAGCTGCTAAGATGATTTATTGATCCAAAATGTGATTAACAGCAACGTTTTGTAAACCTGCCCATTAAAATAAAATAAAACAACTGCACTACACAAGCCAAGAACACATCATCTTTTGAGCATCTCACTTAGAGTAATGCCTTGCTAAGGATTGTCCCGCTTACCCAGTGTGCACCGAGGCTTAAGCCTCTTGAGAGTGCTGATGATCTGTGCTGAAGAAATTTTGTTTTTATTCCCAGCATTGGCAGACAAATTGTGCATCATAAACCCTGATATTCATCAATGGCTTTCTAGATCAACAGAAGACACTCAAGACAAGGAACAGAGAAACAGGAAAGGGGGTGAATTCACCTCTCTGTAATCCACAAACCTTTCTGATGCCCTTACAAGGATTTTGAGTGCATTTCTGCCAGTATCAGCAATGGTGAAGTTCACCTTCACTAAAATCTAATTCCAGCACTAACTGGCAGGCCAGCACTAGTGAAAATAACATTCCGGTTTCCTCCATGACCTCAGTCCCGACATGATAACGGGAGCCCTCAACAACTCATTTCTAGCTTGGAATTCTTGATGGTTTATTTAGTTTGACTGACTGTTGAAGATTGCCATTATGAATACAGTTGCTAGGGAGGGCCTGCTGTAGTACTGTTTGGCTTTTAAAGGGGTCAGGATTTTGCAACATCTCAAATAACACTTATGGCTTAATGTCTGCAAACAATGCAGCATTTAACATTTACTATGCATGAAGAGGATCACAGTTCATCATTTATTATTCAAAAATTATGTAAAATATTTTTATGATGGAATATGAAAAATGTGTTCAAAATATTCACGTATATAAACAACACACAATAAATTTACCTTAAAATATCAATATGTAATCAAAGAGCTTTTTGGAGTTCTGTGACATGGAACCAAATTTTAAATATTTCAAAATTCAGACTTTTAATCATATGTATCTTTCAAGAAGATTAGACTGAGCTCTGGGACTCTTTAGCAAAGTAACATTTAATTCTTTAGTCAAGGAAATGATTATCTTTAATGGGAGAGAAAGGCTAGGTGGTTGGTGTGTCAGAATTTAACCATGTAAACTTCTCAATTCAAAAATCAATAGCCTGCTTCATCTTTTCATCTTGTGTGTTTCAACAACATGTTTTGGTTTCTTACAAAAGGTGATTATGAATATTGGTTTTTGGTGCCTGGCAATAATGAAAAACATGGTGGTCTAAGTAAAGGCGGTGTGAGCAGTTTGGTCAATGTGTTTTGTCCTTGTTTGTCGTTCAACTCATAGAACTTCTCTCAAATAGGACAGTAGATTTTAGGAGAATAGGAAAGCCAAATAATTTTGGTGAGAATGAGAATGGATGCAACAAGAATTTTCTATTAGTATGATATACAAATAGTACAAGCATTTAGTTGCTAATTTTATAGTTAGACATTTATTTTGTTAAAAGAGTGACCTTAATAAGTTTAAATACTACCTATTTGGGAGGGAGCCTACAAAGAGCAATCAAAAGTCTTGAATCCTTTTATAGACTTGATCCATTTGTTTTGGAAATGAATCATCTCCAAATTATTATTTTAATTATGTATGACACTTAATGGCACATCCTGCAAAAGTGATGAATTCTTTATAATATTTAAACTCATTATAACTCACATTAAATCTTTCTAGGAATGAGTAACAATCTAGCTTCATAGGAGAATTACAAAATTTGTGAGTTAATGATGTCCCTTTCCCCTACTTTATCTGCTTTTTCTCCTCTCTAGCTGTTTGTTGTCCCCATTTCATATGTCATGTTGTTTGCTTCTAACACTGAACATTTTTAAACACTGATGCTTCGTACGTATTTATTAAATACCAATTTGTACAAGCATGGTGCTAGGTGCTAAAAAAAAGTTGTCTTAATTAAAATTTTTTTCTTGCTCAAAATAACACAGTCATCTAGAGTTAGATGCAGTACTGGACATCAGACCTGTGTATTATATCAGCCCATTATAGACTTGGCAATTTTATTTTATGAGCATGATTAAAACTTCTACATAAGTAGAATATTTCATGTTTTGACTTAGGAGTTTTGTTTGCTCCCAAATTACATTTATAAAGTTTACATTATTGGCTGCTTTTGATTTCAATTAAAGTCATTATGGCCTGCATGTCTAGCACTTGTTAGAGAAGGCAAAGCAAAGCGAGTCTAAAAATGAGCCAAGTGAGTTGAGACATGATCTCTCAGCAAAGAGCCATAATAAGCCATGCTGGGCCTCAACTAAGCTAGCGATATGCTACTTGACCCTCACCAATGTTTTTTTATGCTAAAAAAATGTGTGTTCATCTTTCTTATTCTTCAATAAAGGATGTACTCCATTCAGGTAAATGCCTTCAGTGACTTGATTTGAATAGAAGTGCAGGAAAAATGATTCTCCTATTATTTCTTTTATTCAGGTTAGGCTCTCCACAAAGGTAAGCAGTAGAGAAACAGTACTAGCTAATTGGGTCCTTCTTCATCTGTGTCACCAGGATATCCAAACATTCAGTTAGGAAAGGCAAATATCAGCCATACCGATGCCATGATGGCAGTATGCCACATACCTCTATGTCAGGAGTCATCCAGATGGCTGACTGAATGTCTTGGATTCAAGTGGGTGTTCTTCATTGTATGGTCAATGCTTCTGGGACAGTTAAAAAAATCATCCACGTTCAAACTCTTTAATGATCTGAGTTGCAGGGCATAATTTTATTTTGTTTTGTATTTAATTAAGGAAATGTACTTATGTATTTTTCACTTAGTATTCCAGTTTCATCATTTCACATATGCTAGAACAGAGGCCCAGAAAGGCGAAAGAATTACCCAATGTCACCTGGACTAGGAAGTGACAGAACATGACCTTAAACTCAGATGACTTGAATTAAAGGCCCTTTTCACCATACCTCACTACCTCTATAAATACTGTGAGCATAAAAATACCTGTTTGCCTGCCCTAATATTAAATGCACACTCCAGTAATCCCCAACCCTTCTGGTTTGCCAAGTTGGACAAAGGAGATGGGAGGCAACACGCAATTAATTGTATATTGTTTTATAGTTTTCAAAGCACATTTACTTAAGGCAATCTCACTCATTTGATTTTTCCTGCATGCATTTATTCATCAACCAATTACTGAGATCTTTTCTATCAATGTCCTGCTTTTCTATCTCTATTAGATATCTAGTCCTGTTCCTGGTCTCCTTTTTCATTTCATTCATCAAATCTCAACTCTTGTAGTTCTGGTTTAGATGGTTTTGTTTTCTCAATCTTTTTTTGTACACATTTTTTTCCCAAACAGCCTAAATGAGAGAGAGAGAGAGAGAGAGAGAGAGAGAAGGGATGTCAGGATGTCGTCAGGGCCTCGTGTAGAAATAAGTGTATAGGCTAGGATATTTAATGATCATTAGGTTTCCATGAGTTTCCTGGCTATAAAATCTATTTCTTCTTTCTTTCTTCCAGAATTGTGTGTTTACTGTAGTGACTTGTGTGTGTGTGTGTGTGTGTGTGTGTGTGTGTGTTTTGGGGGGTGAATGTAAGATCATGAGTTTACATTAAGCTCTGTAGTGACCAGGAGAGAAAGAAAAATGGTCAAGAGTGGTAGTAATGGAGAGTGGGTAACTCTTAAAGGAAAAAAGTAAGGGTGTGTGTGTGTGTGTGTGTGTGTGTGTGTGTGTGTAGGGGGGAAGTGCAGAGAAAATACCTAAGGTAGGGAAGCTATACTAATGGTGACCGAAAAAGACAACGGCCATGAAAGTGGCGAGGAGTCTCTTGACCAAAGTTATCATCTCAGTTTACAGCGGACCCCACAGTAGCTCGCTGCTGAAAATAGGCGAATATTATGTCTACT
This sequence comes from Lyroderma lyra, assembly GCA_004026885.1. Lineage (NCBI taxonomy): Eukaryota > Metazoa > Chordata > Mammalia > Chiroptera > Megadermatidae > Lyroderma > Lyroderma lyra. The sequence continues at coordinate 379,084 of PVJL010000361.1, read as the reverse complement.
CCCTGTGGTGGGCACATATTACTAAAATTCCAACTTGGAATTTTGAATGTATTTTTCCATAGAATATTACTGGAAGCTGCTAAATTCTTCAGTGTTGTTGTATAATATATCAGGTAAATGACAGATTAAATGAGCAATGTCTTCTTGGGTATAAACACTTTGGATTCTTACTAATGGAGTAACAAATTGGCTTTTGGAGCACACACCATTCCCAAAGAGGAAAGGACTTACATTATTAGACAATAGTGTCATCTCTAATTGTAATGCGTAGACATTTTGATTTACTATTCAATTAAACACAAACATCATGGCATAAAAGATCAGCAAGGATTAATTCATTAAGGAAAAGTTGATACTTAACATGATGCAAGGCTTTAAAAAAATTGGACTTTGTTTCTTTAGTACAACAGGGTAAACAGAAAGTAACATTTGTTAAATGCTTACAACTCCCAGCCTGTATGCTAAATGCTTTATATTATCTTAGTTAATTCTCATAGCAATCCTATAAAGAGGTCATTATTATCTCCATTAACAGGTGAGAGCATTGAGTCTCAGAAAGGTTAAAACATCTGCAAACGTTGAAGTGAGTATTCCTTGCTAAATTGTGTTTACTTGTTTGCTGGTATGATTCCACAGCCTGTTTATTGTTACATCTCCTTCCTTCCTAGGTCCCCTCTTTGACCAAATCAACCTAAAAAAGGAATCAAATTGGACTTTTCAATTTTCCCAATCTAGTATCAATGGTGAATTAGATCATTATAAATTGGACTCAGTTCAGCCATTAAATGATCAGATATAGCCAAATATTTAGAACAAATTGATTAAGAAATGTTTACATTAGCTTCATTTATTGTAGCCAAAATTCATGAGAATTGTAAAAACTAAAATCCAGAATTTTCATGTTTTGTTTTAAAATCTTGCAATGTTTCCACATCACCTGTATATGACATTCAATTGAGACCAAATAAGAAGTGCCATATGTTTAGGTAAAATGAGATATTTCATTCTATGCAAGAATTTCAAGACTATCTAATATTCTTGACTTAAATGAGAAAACTTATCATACTTTGTACTTATTATTGTCACTGACACACCTGGAATAACTTCCAAGTGCCACTGTAGCCTGAACTATTACAAATCAATATGGTTGTAATAAGGTGCTATTAATGTTAAATTTAATTTGAATTTTATTTCTGTATATTTATATTAAGGATCTGTGTGGGTCATATGTACGGTGTTTGGGTACTTATTTTGAGTGCTGAATATTCAATGGTATAGAGAAAAGACATTTATTCTCTGTTTAAATGGTGTTCCTATGCTTGTACCAGTTGCCATATTAATACTACAGACAAAAATTTAATATCAAAAATGAGTTGTAACTTGGGATGATATTTTATTATTATATGATAAATTTCAAATATCTTGAATGTCGTTTCCTATTGCATGCTCTCAGAAACTATAGCAAACATGATTTGGTTCAGTGTTTCCTCCAAAGCAAAGGAAGAGAGAAGTTCAAGGGCATATTAAACTAGAAAGTTTGGTAATACTATGATCTATTAGGAAACTTTCAACAGGTCATACTGAGCCAACAAAATACTTAAATGTACAAGAAAACCGGATCACACCTAGATAATGTGCACTGGAAGGTCTCCTGCAGGACTGCATACGATTACCCCGTGTCAATGCTCATGCATGCGGGCCTTTGTTCTAGAGCCTGCAGTCCCACGTGGTCGTTTCCCGGCCTTCAGCACTTCCCTGGATGTGTCATATTTTGTTTTTCAGCCCCTCCCCTGCTGTCCCCTCCAATACACCCATCGCTTCACCTTACTTAATACAATAGCATAGAGAGTTTCTTGACTTAAAGGTTAAGGTTAGAAAAAAAGGATTATTTCAGCTCAAGAATTTTATTAAATTTTATTAGATTTTCCTAGATCAGAGTTTCCAAAGTGCCATGTAAAATCGAACAACTGAAAATGCAAACTTAGGTGCATCATTAGAACGAATATAGTTCTATCATCTTATAGATGAGTCATGTGCCCCCTCCCACTAATCTAAGCAAATGCTTTTATTTTTATTGTTGTTTGCCCACACATTTGCTCTCTCATGTGAACATGAGTCAACTGGAGGGTGCGTTTAGTGCTCTTATAAAGAAAATGCTCATGTCTAAGAGAAGAACTAAAGCAATAAGGAAACAAATGTTTATTCACTCATCATGTTTAATATTTTAAATCCATTGGGTTTTCTGATATTATATATGACTTTCTGTCTCCTTTGACAGCCTGCTCATTTGCAAAGGGCTATGCATTTTGTGTTCATTCAACATCATGTTCATTGTTAATATCTTTTTCTACCAGAGAATTCTAATATTTATATGGTGTTTTGCATTATTTCTATTTCCAGAAGTTTTCAGCAGAATTTAGGAATATGTCACGTTATGAATCTTCTAAAGCCTAGAAAATGGGTGTCTTTTCTCGTTCTACCATTATTATTGTTTGTCAGATCACTTTGGTTTAGTGTTGACCACGAGGCTCTGTGGATTGGTTTGCCCTTTCCATCCTTACCAACCCCTTTTTGTAACCAAGAGATAGCACGGGCCACCATACCGTACCTGTCATTCTTTAAAATAATGACATATTGGCACACTTGACAATGATTACAAGGCTTCAAACAGAAGCCAATTCAGCTGAAACCTGCTTTTTCTAGATGCTACCTATCAATATATGGAATCCCAGTTGTTGTATTAGAAAACTTTGGTAACAAACAGATAAAAAGAGAAGAAGTAAAGCATCCATACAGTAATTTAGATAGCACCTGTGCTAATAACCATATTAAATAACTAACATGTGCATATTGTTGCTCTTGGGCATATTTTTATCAGATTTGCTTGTTTTTAATTTTATTTAAAAAGTTTCAAAAGTGGTCATCTTTGAAGTCCTGTGATACATTCTTTTTACAATAATTGAAATTGGTGAACTCTAAGATGCTTTAATTTTTTGACAGGCTGGACTTCCAGTCCTCAAAAACTGAAGTAAATCGTTTTATTTTAATTTTGATAAATCCTTTGTGTTTTGAAGATCACCCTACTTTATGATGGGACAAGATAGTGTTTACATGGGAATTCTTTTTTTTTTATTACTACCATTTATACAACTTATTCTTCATCAGGGGCAGATGCAAGTTCACCTCTCTTTTTTTGTGTGTATGTGCTTAGTTTTATTCAATGGTATATCAAAATATTTGGTTTTAAGTACATACACATAACAAAATTTCTCTGTAGTCCTTTTGTCCCACCCCTGGTCAAATATTCATGTGAAAATTTGATATTGCTGGCAAGGCAGAAAGAGGAGGAAGAAGGAAAGCAACATTTATTGAGCCCTTACTGCAGGTCGGGTCCTTCCCACACAATGTCTCGTTTAATCTGCAGATGTTACAACGCAAATATTACCTCCCAGTTGCGGAGGTGAGGCGTAGATAGGTTAAGGAACGTACCCTGGGCATCCTAACTAGCATTTTCAGAAGAGGTTTGCTCTTTATTTTTCTGTGTTCTGCTGTAATTCCAAATAGCTTGTTGCCTTATAAATTATGAAACTTTATGGCTTGAATATAGAATTACACTTATTCTGCTTAAATTTTTGTCATTTAATCTCCTCTTGCTGTCAAAGGCAGGCAGTCTCAGACATTTCTGTGCTTTCTTTATACTTAGATGTGAATTTAGAATGCTGTGATTTTAGTATCTTAAGCTGCTGGAAGTATCATTGTTTTATACCTGTTTTATGTTGAACTGGCCAGATGCTTATGATATTACTTGAAAGTATGGATTTGGGAATCACAGTGTTGGAAAAGACTTGAGAAATAACCCCTAAACTCTTAGTGTATGTACAACATTGCTGCAAGATTTGTCCTTTAAAACTTGTTAGATTATGTCACTCCTGGTCAGAACCCCCCAGAGGCATCCCATCTCCCTCAGAGGTGAGTCCAAAGCCCTCATCTCAAAGGATCTACAGATCCCTGCCCTACCTGCTCTTGACCCTTGCTCCCTAACCATGTTGCTTTCCTTGCTCTTATTTGAACAAGCCTGACACACTCAACCCTATGGCCTTTGTGTCAGCTGTTCCCTTTTCTTGAAGCACTCTTTCCCCCAGATACTTGTATGGCTTACTTCCTTGTCTCTTTCAGCTCAAATGTGACCACCTTATTTACAATTGCACTTCCTCACTCGCCATGCCTCTTACCTGCTTTCCCCCACTCTGTTGTACTCAGTACATGCAATCTACTGTATATTTATTTATTTATTTTCACTTCTCCTCCTAGTAAATTGTAAGCTCTATGACAATGTAAATTTTTGTCTCTCTTTTTCACTGCAATCTCCCCAGCACATGGGACAGTGCCTGACACATAGTAGTCAATAGATATTTGCTAAATGCATAAATAAACATAAATTCCAACATACACTACTTACAAAGAATGCCACATTGAGTTCCGTGAAGGGTCATGAGAAAAAACAACAAAAAAGAAATCTTTATATTCCAAGCTTGTTAGTGTGAAGGGCACAGATACATTTAATCTGAGTCAGCCATGTATTGACAAGTGAACTTGCTCCTATTAAATAAGTCACTTGAACAAAACTCAATGTTCTGAACTAAAAGATGAGCCGTACATAGATCTGACAAATGTTCCATGGATGGGGAAGGGATGACTGTTGTCACATATGAATTTCATGCAATCCATACAAGGCTTTGTGTCTTCAATTAGTTGGTTTTTCTTTAATCTTATAACACTCTGAAGGAAAAGCAAAATGTGTAAGCATCCATGAAGTAAACTTGGATCAACGTTTTGTTTGTTTGTTGTTTGTTTGTTTTTTACCCATCTCAGCATAGCTCAAAGAATCAGACATAACACACATTTCCCATTCAACCTTCTCCTGATCTCATCAATGTCTTAAGTGTAGTTTTAGTTCTATTGATTGAGTTTGGAGTGAGGTGGGGAGAAAGGAGGTAGTTTTAATTAAAAATGAAATAACACTGTGATTTATATTCTTTTTCCCCATGTGAGATATGTCACTCTATGACTCTTGAACTTTCTTTCGTAAATAATTTCATGGAAACACATTCTGTCTGTTCAGACTTATGTACATTTCTTAATCTCATTAACTTGTTTTACTAGGGAGTAAAATTGTGGCTAAGAGTTGAGTCATTATTAAACTATCTTGACTTTTTGTTTGTACTGTGCAATTTAAAATTATTTTAAAAGACCATAAACTCACATTTTAATTTATAAAAAGCTAATTTGGAAAAAATTCATATGTTTTGTTAGCCCGTATTCTGCACATGTGACTAACAGGGTTAAGGCCATTGAATTTGCTCACTAAATATTTACTTGATTGTGTAGATAAGAGTGTGAATGAATTTTTGATTCTCAGAAATGGAATAGGAAGAGACGAACGTGAAACTATTTCATAGAATTCTGAAAACATCTCTAGCAGCTGGAAAGACAAGCAGAACAAAACAAAACAAAACGACAGTAACAAAAAAAAGAAAAAAAAAAAAACATGGCTTAGGTAAAGTATCCCGGAGTGCAGGGAAAGCCTGGACTCTTTCCACAGCCAACCCAGGGATGCCAAAAGGCCTGCAGGCCAAGACTGGGGCAGAGTTCAGGCTTGAAGCCAGGAGGCCTGAGGCAAGATCAGAGTCCCAGTAGGGGCAGTGGCCGTAGGCAGCACCCCAGGCCTGCAGGTAAAGTTCAAAGGGCCAAAGCCAGGTTAGGGGCCAATGATCAAGTCTGGCATATAAAGCTGGGCAGCAGAATAAAATGGTTAAGTGTGACATTCCTTGATTCAAGGTCTGATGAGATTTAGTCATTTGGGAATTCGTAGATGCAGTATCGCTGTGAATCCTCGGCAATATTGTCAGGAAATGGGCTAACTTGTAGGAAAATGCTCTTTGGAATCACTTCCAATTATTTTCTGGTGTAGACTGATTCCATGACTACCTCTGCCTCCATTAAATATCAATGAATATCAGTAATTACCATGAATTGAATACAATGAGTACATCTTTGTATTCATTGTCTTTCATGAAGTTGATTTTACTTTTCTAAGCAACATTTCCCCATCCAAAGCAGATGTAAATGATATGGGACAGCACGAAGAGTTTCTTTTCCTCCTCATAGTGAGACAATAAGCTGTGCTCCTGAATTTTGTACGTGACTGTGGAGGTTTCAAAATGCTTGAGGGCTACTCTATTTCTCCCATAGTGTCGATTAGGAATGTCACTTTTAGGGGGTTGCATGAATACCTGAGTGATTAATTGAATAATGCTGGGAAATTAGCGGCAGAGAAGAATGAAGACCCAGCTGCTGGTGCCCTATGTGTGTTGGTGTGTATTCGTGTGCATATCAGTGTGTATTTTGGGGGGCGATGGGGTAAGTTTAATCAGAAAATTAATAATTTAAGTTTAATAATGTGTCTTACAGCCAACGTTTATGCAAGAAAAGCAAAAGAAAGGAATTAGTCAAAGATACAGTCCTAGAACAAGAAAATACCAATTAAACTTGCATTATTTCTAGTGTTCTCAAGTTATCTTAGCAGACAAGCTTCTTGGGATCAGCTGAAAAATGGAAATAAGTTTCTTTTGTTTTTTCCATGCACACATGCTCTGTGGATCCTGTGTCATCTGTGATGTGTGTTAGGCAGGAAATATGAAGTAGTCTTTTCAGAACACAGATAGGATTAGCTTTGAAAGCAAAAATACCTAAACCCAGGAAGCTCTATTTTCAACTGAGTGTTTTGAACAAACTGGTTCATTTTTTGTAAATTCTAACTTGCCTACATACATGTAACCGAGGATCTCACAAATACCCAGAAGCCAACAGACGAAATAATATTACGTCTAGATGGATTTGTAATCAATGGGATGCTCAAATTCGAAGTGGGAAGAGTAAAGGCTTGATACTAGCCTCTGAAAAGATCTACGATGGTATATCGTGAAGCCTTTTGGTAGAGCTTTAGATGCCAAAAAGCAAGGTGGGATAGCTACTATACTTAACACCAAATCAGGAGCCCTTCAGATCAGAGGGTCTAATATAACAGATTTGAACTTCTAAAGTTACACAATAGCATAAGTGGAAAATATGTGAATGTTAAAAAGTTTCACACATACCCGTATACAAACAACTTTATGTAGTTGTTAAGGAAATACACCTATCTAAGTATTTACATCATATAGATTTGAATAGATTCCTAATAGGGGCCGTCATGGTGAGAATCAAAGGATAAAGGAATATTAATAAAACAAAGTAAAATAAGAGTGACATATTAGGGTTTAATGGTGAAAACATGCCAAGAATTGAAGAGCATGAACATAACAATTTTTTGCACTTGAAGTTCAAAGAAAAAAAGTTACAGAAAAGGGGAGAAAAGTAAATGAATTTATTAGAAATTAATATGAAGCCCAAAATGTGGGTACAAATCTAGCTGAGAAATCATTCCTTAAGGGGGATACGAATGCAAAAAGCTTTTGGGTTTTAGTTGTCTGTAGTTCGAGTCATTGTTGTGACGTGGCTGCCAAAGGAAAACTAACTGGCTGCATTAAGGAGAACACGTGACCAGAACAAGGAAGTTTACAGGCTACCTCTGCTCATAAAATCACACCCTGGTGATGGTAAGCAGTGCCGGTTGCCAAAGTTTAAACTTTGACAAAGTTGAAGGAAACCATGTTATAGGGAGAAGCGTAATATATTCCATCAGTGTATGAAACTCAATCTACAACTCAGGTGTGCAAAAAGGAAAAAAATTGCGTCTTCATCTTCTGTACAAACATAATTGCTGCCTTTTAGCCTCTGCTTTGCTGAGCTGGTAGAAAGAATGCCAGCCCAATTAAGAACATCCTCTTTCCAAACGTGTTATTTAATTCTGTGCTCCTAGGCATTGACCTTGTATTGATGTGGGGGTTACACATTTTGCAATCATTGGTCACATAGGTAACTGAGGAGACAGTCACTGTTCACATGTGCCTCTTTCAGCTTAGCCATAGTAGGCTTCTTCTTTGTCACCTTGGGTCAAGGACGTCGGAGTGCAGATGACTCTATCGTCATCTCCTGATGACCACTCAACTGTCTCTGCTTGGCGTCTGGCCACCTCATAAGCAATCTCTGTGGGAACCGGGGGACAGGTCTCTTCCACTTTTGGAAACCAAGGAGTTGCCTCTCTCACTCTTCTCTCCCAGATTCTAGGAAATCTGTCTTTAGTATCAGGGAAATATATCTTTCTTCAAGTTCTTTCAGACCTTAACTTTAATTCCTCTAAAGTTAGGCTTTGGTAAAACAAAGACTTGTAAGTTCTACTTTGCCACAGCTTTTCCCCAAAGTCATATTAATACAGACTATCTCCTTGAATGAGCAAATGGAAAGAAAAGAAATGTAAGCAAAAACAAAACAAGCAACAAGAAAGAACACAACTTTATTTTCCAGCCATATAGAGAAAAATTGTGCCATGACAGAAATTATTTAATGGGCTGCCTTGGGTATGAATGCATCATTAGAGGACACGTTTCCATGGATTCACCTTGTAGTGATGTTGTGAAATTGTTATAAGGATTGAATGAGAGATTGGAGGAAGTGACCTAAGGTTCTGCCCCATGTAAGAGCCTGGGATGTGGTAATCCTAAATGTTACCTCTTCAACTGTTAAATGGCAGTGCATGTTAACTGGGAGGTTGCAAAGTTTCTAATCAAAGAAGGAAAAATTTATATTCAAAATATCACAGGAAATGCAAAAATCTGTCACAAGGTAGATGATCAATATATGAAATTAAATTTTAGTATATTTTAAAAGAATTTGTTTCTTTAAGAAAACAAAGCTATGTAATATCATAAACAGAAGCAAGTGTAAAGCATACCTACAAAACCGTAACCTATTTTTAGGAAAATGTGTTTAGATGATTCATCAATATTCATGTCAGGCTATAAGCAAGAAAATGAAAGCCTCCTAAAATAAAAATAAAACTCCACATAACAGAAACATTTTAATACTTATAAAATATATTAGCATTTTTTTGCTTTCTTTTCATTTTTAGCTGATATGCTTCAATATAACCATGAATAATTATTCTCTGATTTCCTTCAAATAGCATGTATGTTCCTATGGTTCAGTAGACTCCATGAAAATAATATGAGAGAAATAAGGCAAATATATAAGTACACAATTGATAGTGATTTGAAATCTCAAAATGACTAGAAATGTTAAGATCAGCACTGAATATCAATCTGATGTGATTTTTCTGGCCCGTCCCATTCAGCAAGGAGTCTAACATATAGTCGCTTGCTGCTTTAGTAAAAATTTTGTATACGGCCTAAGGTTTCATTTTTTTAATATTTTTTATTATTGATATTAATGGGGGGTGGAGGATCAAAGGAAAGTAACTGGAGTGGCTGATTGGGTGTTTTGTGTCATCTGTCATCTGCTCGCAAAGGAGTAAATAATGGTGGTGTGGACCACTATGAATCTAAACATTGCTTTACATCTTCTGAGCAACAAACCAATCATTTACTAGCTTTGCTTCCCAAAGATGTAAACTACTGTATTTTCTCTATAATCTTTGTATACAGTTTTATTTGCTGCAAAGAGTCTCAATTTCTCCACCTACTTCTCATGAGAGTTGCACAGTAGTCTTTAGTAATGACTGAAAAATGGCATTGCAGGAAAGATGCAGCATTTGTGATTCTTTCTTACTAAACTTTTGATATGAGCTGTGTAAAAAGTGGAATTAATTAAGACATTTGAAAACATTGAAAAATGCAAAAACCAATCACATGACTGCTTTCATTTCCCCTTCCAAAATTTATTCATAGAAAACCAACGTTCATTCCTGTGTGTTAGGTTTTTCTTCTAGAATTTTGCATCCAGAGAGCAACTGTAATTGGAAAAGCTAGGGGTTGGGGTGAAATGTGTTTCAAATAACTCTATTCTGATGACAAAGGGAACATGTGTACCATTAAATAAACCAAAAAGAATCATTTTAAAACTACTTTTATAAATTCATTAATTCATTTATCCAATACATATTTAGAACCTACTATGTGCCAGGCACTATTTTATGTACTGGGAATAAAGTAGTGAACGAAATACTACAACAATTTTTGCCCTCATGAAGCTTACTTTCTGGTGGGACAAATATGACAAAAGAAAGTCAAATACAAGTAGCCTTTTCATACTCATAAAATAAGTCTAGAATTTTATATAGTAAAAATGTATGATTTCCCTATTTTCATGCCAGGATTGACTACAGGCAAACTGAAGAGCCAACCTAAAGTTATATACACATCATCAGTGATTCTGGTTAACACTGGCGTTCAGAATTTCCGGAAATTCTCACAGCAGGCAGACACAGGTGCCTTCTCTGAGAGGGCCATAAGGAATAGAGCCCCTTGACTCCTCCTGACAGTAATGGGCATCCCACAGACAGATCTCTGTGCCCTGCCATGAGAATTTACCCGAGTGTAAAATTACATTCTACATACTCGTAGTTTCATGTGAGAAGATGATGCATGCCACTCCTGGAACATATCACACATTCCCTATAAAATATTTCGCTAAACAATTTTTACCATAGGTAGTCAGATAAGATTTTTTTATCTTCTACTCAACCTCCCATGAATGGCAAGAAAAGGTATTTTCACTGCTGCAAAATCTGTAATATGAAGAAAGGCAAACATTAAATTACTGTTGCTTTCAGATTTTGTTGGTAGCAAGAGAATTGGCATATGATTTGTCCTGCTGCAAAATCAATCATTAGCAAGCACTTTGACAACTTTTAACGGAAGAGATTACTGGGCTGGATACGTTAAATGCTCTATACGACAATACACATGTTTTAGTATTTATTATGTGAAATAGAAGTCACAGAATAGAAAATCTACGCAAATCAAAAACAAAAGTTGTAATGTGATGTTATATAACTATAATGATTATAAAACCAAGATTCATATGGTTTCAGATATAGAATTGTATTGTAGTTAAAAAAAAGCAAAGTCCAATCCAAAGAACAAAATAAATGAAAAAACAAAGCAAAAACATTCATAGATACAGAGAACAAACCGAGGGTTGCCTGATGGGAGGGGGGTTGCAGGGAGTTGATGAAAAAGAGAAGGGATTAAGAAGTACAAATTGGTAGTTACAAAATAGCCACAGGAATGTAAAGTACATAGCATAGGGCACCTAGGTAGTTAATAACATAGTGATACCTATGTGTGGTGCCAGGTGAGTGCTAGACTTATTAGGGGGGGGATCACTTTGTAAATTATTTAGATGTCTAACCTCTATACTGCACACCTGAAACTAATACAAATAATGTTGAATGAATGTAAAAAAATTAAATTAAATGGGGGGGGGGGAGCCAAATTCATGCAATAATGGATAACTCCAATATCTAAAGTCTTTGCTTCTTATTTCTTCCGAACAGAAAAGGTGGCACATAGGTCTTGGCAATTCTTGTTAAAACTTCTCTTTTTCTTTTTAACTCACTAGCCTCACACACTTCAGGAACCTCTAAACTGCTGTCCTCCAAGAATCCCCGACTTGCTCTGAAAAACCTGAATTGTATTTACTTTCTTTTCTCTCATTCTCTTTTAAAAGTCCTAGTAGCAGTCTAGTTAGGCTAGATATGGAGGAGGGGTGGGCAAGCATCTGAGAAGGTTATTCCGTGATCCTCTTCAGCAGAAGGTAAACACAAAGCCAACAGCTAATTACTGATTTATAACCAATGATATAGAATATTAGCGATTTTCAAAAGCACCCATTGGATATCCATTCATGTAGTCATTTTTACAAATTTATAAATTCACAAATATTTTACAATATGTATTTTTAAGTGCCTACCAACTACAAGGGACCAAAGAGAACATAAAAATAAAAAAATGCAGAGATATTGTTTCTGCTATCAAAGAAGGTATTTAAAAGTTTGATGATGGAAATATTCTATAACATACAATAGTATACACCATTATGGTAGCCACTAGCCACAAGTAAAGCTATTAAGCACCTAAAATGTGGCTAGAGTAACTAAATGATTTCATTTCCAGTTATATGTAATTTACGTTTAAGCTTGAATAGCCACAGATTTAAATTTGAGTAGCTATCACATTGAACAGAGCACATCTGAAAAATCCAAATATCTAGTTTGTGAAATAAGTATCAACAAGTTCAAAACAAGGTTATTGCTACTAGGTAAGTACAGACACAATTCTTTAAGACTCAGAGTAGTGAAATTACCTCAATTGAGAAAAATTTAAAACAGGTTAATGTAGATTTGAAGAATGAGGCAGCATCAATTTTATAGTGCAATTTCATAGATGAACTTAAAGGCAAAGGAACACTGCTGTGCTTCAAGTGTTTTGTATACATTTGCTCACTTAGTTTTCCCAGCTGGGAAATGTTACCTCTGCGTTAGGAGTGGAGTTGAGACCCCAGGGCTAATTAACATACCACATTCACACAGCCAGCAAATGGTGCTTACGAGGTTCGAACCCAGGTCAACTGACTTTTCGTTTTTGTTTTTGTTTTCCTTTTCTTTCAAGGAACTTCCATAATATATTTTTTTATTGTGATAAGAACTGACTCTTCGGGGGTTCCCTGGTGGTGTAGTGGCTGGGCTTCAGTACTCTCAGTGCTGCGGCCTGGGTTTGATTCCCAGGCAGGGAACTACCCCTCCCCCCACCCCCAAAAAGAACTGATTCTTGATATCAGGTGTGTTTTAAACCTTTCTAGGCTGGTGAAGGAGTGAGGGGGAATCAAAGCTGATTCAAGCTACGAAATAGATGACTTGAGGGTGACAGTGTCATGATCAAGTGGTTTAGTTGGGTGCAGCGTTAGTTTGCAGGTAGTAAATGGATGTAGAAACTAGTCAGAGAGGAAAATAGCAGTGACAATTTGAAACAGAGGGGGGAAACTGAGGTTCAGAAAGGGGCTGTACATTTGGGAGCCAACTGAAAAATCTAATAGTTGATGCTAGAGTGGTGAGTGAGTCATCAAAAGAAAGGCTGCACAAATAAGGGTGCTTATATTAAAATCTTGAAAAACGTGTCATTTTAGGGCTCAAGAAGAGAAGGGCCACTGAAAAGATCGGTGAAGTGGTTAGATAAGTAGAAAGCCTACTGTCAAATAGATGGTAACCAGTGTCAAACACTACAGAGACAACCAAAAGGCCAAGAACAAGCAATGAAAATGAAGTTTTCTGTTGGGAAGGTTACTGACCTTGAGAAGAGAGGAAACAGTTATTTAGGAGCCCTGTACTTTACTAAAAACTTGTACTTTTCAAGGTTTTTTTTTTTTCTATATTCCTAGGCCTATACTCTCAAACGTACCAGCTGCTTTGTTGTTTGTTGAGGATTTAGGTAGATAAGATCTGAGTACTTCTAAAATAACCTTCATGTTTTTCATGAACTTGTACCTCTCTTTTCTCCTTATCTCTAACACTCAGTTCTGGGCCTGGACTTAGAAGTACTTATTAAAAATTAGGACGGATGAATGAGACTGGAGAATGTGTTTCTTTTCCCCTATGAAAATTTTAGCATTTAGGAATAGCTTGTTCCTTAATTATTAAACCCTCAGGTATTAAGTATCACTAACAAAACAAATCCAACGGGTGTCAGATATGATTCTTGTTCTCAAAGAATTTATAAGTTTATATGGAAGAGAGAGTAAGACAAACACACCCAAGATTATTAAGTGCTAAATTGTGTTGAACATAGCACTGACAGCCAGCCAGTGTGCAGAGGTCTGGCCAAACTTGTTTTCAAGTACTGAATTGTTTTCCTCTTCTGCGAAGCTTCCTGACTTCCATTCCCTTCCTTGGAAACTCGGGCCATCCCCATATTCTAGCAAGTGAATCAGTAGAATTGGCAAACAAGGGTCTCTAGAACCATCTCCTATCAGTATAGCCAGTGTACATTCTGATGGGAAGAATTTCTTCTGCTCTCAATTGTTGAGTATCTTGAATATCTCCCTATAAGTGCATATTAAAATAGACTCTTCATTAACTGGAACTCAAGCAATTGGCACTCTCAAGCAACCAGTAAAATAATCACAGAAATAATACTACATTTATCCGGCATGGGTGCCAATTAACTGAGAGTCTACTGTCTTATCACAATATGTATTTGCAAGAAGTCTTAGAAAATCAGGTAAAACAAATGACTCAGGAAGTAGTAGTGGTGTGAATCTCTTTCCATAAAAATGATTGCTAATCATTGATTAATCAATATTTGTCATAGATATGTGGGTGCATATGGTACACATCTATAACTTACTATCGTAATTTATCTTCACGCATTATTATACTTTACTTTCTCTCTTCCCAGCCTTTGTGTTATTGTTGTCATATATTTTATTTCTACATGTGTTACGACAGCAAAAATACATTGTAACTATATCTTTTAAAAGACTTATAAAATAAGGAGCAACATCTTTCATATTCACCCACATATAGGCACCAGATTTACTCTCCCACCTGAAAAACGTTTTGGTGCCTTTTATTCTTTTGTGCATTCGTGTATTTCTACCTGCTATCATTTTTGTTATGCCTACGGAACTTCCTTCAATGTTTCTTGTAATGTAGAGGTGCTGGTAATAAAATTTTTCAGCTTTCAGATGTCTAATAAAATTATTTATTTCTCCTTCATTTTTGCAATATATTTTTACTGAGTATGGAGTTCTACACGGACATACATCCTTTTTTTTTCTTTTGGTGCCTCAAAGATAGTTCTCTGTTGTCTCTAGGTTGCATTGTTTTCTTCAGAAAATGTTTTGTTATTCTTGTTTTCTTTTCCTGTGTATATAATATCATTTTTTTATGATGGCTTTTGAGAGTTTTCTCTTTATTACTTGTTTCAAGTCATTTAATTATAGTATGTGTCACTATTGTTTAATTCATGTTTCTTATGCTTGGCTTTTGCTGAGCATTTTGAGTATGTAAGCCTATAACTTTCAACAAAATTGGAAAACTTTGGGCTATTATTTTCAATTTTTTTTCCTTTCTTCCCTTGGTGACTCCAAATACAGTGACATGCGCTGCTTCAAGTTATCCCACAGCACACTGATGGTCTGTCCATGATGCTCTGTCCAGTTTTTTAATCTCAATTTTTTATTGAAACTATTTTTTCAATATATTCAAGTTCACTGATCATTTTTTCTTCGTTGTCTAACCTGTTAATCTGTTGTTAATTCAACTCAATGAAATTTTTGTCAGGTATTGCATTTTTTTATTTATCTCTAGAAATGTGATTTGGGTCTCTTTTATATCAATGTCTCTATGATTCTCACTCTTTTACATTCTTAAATATGTGGAATACAGTTATAATTTTTAATGTTCTTGCATGCTGATTGTATTAAATGTGTCATTTCTGGACCTTTTTCTATTCATTGATTTTTCTACTCACCATGTGTTGTGTTTTCCTGGTTCTTTTCTTTTTTCTTTTTTGTATGTGTCAGGGAATTTTTGATTTCATGACAGATATTGTAAATTTTACCACACTGGGTGCTAGATATATTGTTATAAATTTTCTTGCAGTTTCAGGTTTGTTCTGGACTTTACTAGGTTACTTGGAAATAGGCTCAATTCTGTCAAGGCTTGCTTTGGAATTTTGCTAGGGGGGGTCCAGAACAGCCTTTAATATGGGGTTAACTTCTTCCCTTTACTGAAGCAATACCTTTTGTGTATTCTACTTGATGGCCTAGGAATTACAGGATTTTTACATTTTTCTCCATGGGAATATGAACTAATTTCAGTCCTGTGTGAGTTACAGGACTTTTTTTCCTGTTCTTTTTGAGTGGTTTTATCTTCTCCCTTGGACCATTTCCTCACGTGCATATGCTGATCAATAGTCGGTCAGAGGCTTAAAGGTGAGGACCCTGGCAGATCTCTGGAGTTTTCTCTTTGTGCCTGTCTCCCCCGACCCTGACCCCTCCGTCCCGGTATCCTGTTCTGTGACCCCCAGTTCCTTTGGCTTCCTAAGTGTGAGATCTCCTCAATTCCAGAACACGGGTGGGCTCCACAGCTTCCCTCCCTGTGCGGCAGCCTGGACACTGTGTCAAGGCAGTAAGATGGGGCAGTCACAGGGCTCCCTTTGTTTATTTTCCCCCTTTCTCCGTGGTCACTTTCATGTGTTGCCTGATGTGTGATGTCTAAAATCCGTTGTTCCATGTTTTTGTATGGCTTTAAATTTGTTTTTCAGATGGGAGAGTAAATCTGGTGCCTGTTACTGATCTTCAAAGAAGCAGAAGTTGTTGAATCATTTTTGGATATGTGAAGTCTGGTCATAAATGACTGTACGTCTCCATTGAAAAATCTAAATTCCAGTCCCCTTTTGTTCGGGTAAGAAGTTCTAAACATCTTTTTAAGTATAAACTTGGCCTAGTGTTAGTACTTTCCATTTACTATTCATGTATTTATGCTTCTATTCTTTTCCTCTCTGTGAGCTTCCCTACTTGTTAATCTATCACCAGTTAATCCCACTCGGCTTCCCAGTTTAAAGCTGCCTTGCTCCTCTGTGCATGTATGTGTATGTTTTGGCTCAAGTGCTTTTTAACCACCATCACCTCCTGTGAATTTTTCTACAAAGCCCCACAGGCAAAGTGTTTTCATACTTTATACCTAATGCCTCCAAATGGCACTTGTCATCGGGTCATTCCTTTTTCCCACAAAATAATCCTGTGTAGGTGTAGGTTCTCTCTTCTAGGAATTGTAGTTTGCACTTTACAATGCCTTGAAGTAAGGCAGGAATAGCTTCCCCACTCCACTTCTCTTCAGGGTTTTGATGGATCTGGATATGCTGTCAGTGGGCCCCACTGTATCTTGTAGCAAGTGACAAAATATCTTTAAACATGTTGTCAGATTAATAAGCTTTATAAGCCAAACTCTTTTCATTATAAAGTCAATCTTCTCTATCACAGACTTTAAGATGTCTTAACATTTTCACTCTTTGATACCAGAAGAAATCATTCTAATAAAAGTAGTCTGCAATATGATCTTGATAAAAATACTGCCTATGGAATAATGTTGTCCTGCGTGAACCTGACTTGAGTAATCCCATTCTTTTTTATATTTCTGGCTCTTTAAAACTTGCTCTTATTACCCCCACCCCCATCTTTACCATTTGTCAATTAAATTGTGTCTGGAGCTCATGCAGGGTCTTCCATAGCTGGAGTAAGAAAAAAAATATTTTGTTAAGATGTTAGGCAGTTCTAAATATAGTTATCATTATTGTGGCCTTTATATATACATTACAATTTTGTCACAAGCTCAATGTAATATCCAGAAATTCCCTTAAAATAAAAACTAGTGAGTGTGTTATGAAATTATTGCCAGGACAGATGGCCAGATCCTGTCATTGGAAATAAAAGTAATGTTATAAGTGTATAACTCCATTGGGGAAATTGAGTACCATAATAAAGTAGACTTCCACTTTCTGCAATGAAATTCAATGACTGTTGAGGAGTTTAGGGTTTAGAAAATTGAAAAATGAAACCTTTGGTTTTTCGCTGCTGTTTGATGATGTGTAGCAAGTCCCTTTATGGACTGAGGCTAACATCCAAATAGTAACAAGCTTGCAGTGAATAGAGCCCACAGAGGATAAGCTACTAAATCTTGCAATAAAAGCTGTGTGATTTACAGTAAATTCCAGAGGGCTGACAGCACCACAGCTGAGGGCATAAACACTTCTTTCATGGCTGAAGCTTCAGTCAGCTCTGTCTGCTGTGAAGTACAATCGAGCAGCGAGGCATGCTGCTTACCAGCAATGACTTTGATAAATAACTAGGAAGTCCCACTGTTGGCTTAAAACTAGAAGTTGTTCAGTTGCAATTCTGCATTTGTCCTGCTTTAATGGGTATGGAAGTGGCTTTAGCTGTAATCTGTCAGTGATTGATTAGGCCTTGCTGAATCCCCTCTCCACTCTGTTTTCAGCTCCCTGCTTTCCACAGTTAAAATAAAATTGGTACATATGTGACTGCCCTCTTATGTGGAAAGTAAACACTTTTAATTCTGCTTAAGTGAGTATGAGTTAAATGGCCCCAACTGATAAATTGGTGACAGAACAACAAATCTTAACAGCCAAGAAATGGTATTTTACATGCAAAGACATGTGGGATCATGTGTAGTTTGCATTTGCTGCTGGCAGAGTGGGTTGTAGTTAAAAGTCCCAATCACCACCATTTATTTTATGCGCAACAGAAAAGCCAAGGAGGAAGTAGGCCCCTGTTCTAATCATACAAGTATTGAGATATCAGGCTTAATGCCGGACCCACTCATAATCACTCTGCCTGTCTAAATTAGGCGCGCTATTAAACAAGTACACAGATTCCACAACATGGAAGAGAGAATATTGAAGCAGTGCTCGTAGCCATAATTAGGGCAGAGGTATTTACATATTTATTTTAGGAGGTTAATTTCCCATCACACCTGGCTGAAATATATATGTGAGCTTACAAGATGCAAAGGGTGTTTTTTGTTGTTCTTTCAAATAACACTTTCAGTCAATTGATTAATTTTGTAAGTGGGCAAAGGTGAATAAAAGTAATTATTATTGTATTTGGAGAGAATGCATGTCATTTAATGTCAGCAGGGGAAACAAACCTCAATTTGTATCAGTGCAAATCTCAGATGCCATGGCCAAACTCTAAATTGAAACAGTGCTGCCCACCATGAAAAGTACAAGGTAAATGGAACAGAAAATACCAATTACGTGTGTAATGAGAGTGTACAATACATTTCTGAAGATACAGAAAAGTAATACAAATGAAAATTATTTATTCTAATTCCATAAGCTAGTGAGTGGATTCTTGAAAAGATGGGCATTTCATGGAGGAGATGATGAGAGGAGAAAGAGAAAGGAAGAGAGATTGTGTTTTTATCATTTGTTTCATAGATTTATAAGCAATCAACAAAGAGTGGCATTGGAATGTGGCATTGCTCATGGAAACTCAAAGACCTTTCTCTCACAGTAGTTCTAGGGAAAAATCTCAGCTATTCTATAGAGTCATACTGCCTTAAACCACAATAAGCTGCATTTGTAGATGCAAATTAATGTCTCTAGCAGTGTTATTTGAACAATACTGAGTCATGTCTAATAATAACTACAGTAAGCTAGCTCCACTGCAATCATAATGCCTCTATTTCACAAGATCCAGCAGGGGGAAAGTGGTCTGGAAATCAGGATGCCTGTGTATATATGTCATTTTATCTATCCCTCAAGACCTGCTGAGGGCAGGAAACTTGCATTTTGGCACAGGCACGCCAATGCTTACATAAAGTGAATAGCAACTGAAAATGTATTTTTCCGTTTAATAGTTCACCTTGCATGAAGAAGAGCTTTGACTGCATGGGCAAATTCATGCCCTTAACTTTAGATTATTTATTTCACTGGGTGATAATCAACATAAGACATATTTCTTACTTCACTGGGTGACAATCAACATAAGACACATTTCTCATGTTTGGGGCTTCCCCTACCCCCCCAATGCAAAGCGTAGGAAGATAACATCAGACAAGGACATTTTCCCCTATTCCCTTCCCTGGCTACAGTATATGACTTGATTTTAATTTAGCCATTTCAATCTTTTTAACCAATTAAGCCTGATTTTTCATTCCAGAAACTGTCCAGTTCCTGTTGCATGCATTGAATAGTTCCAAAAGAATTATAAGGACAAATTATGGTTGCCATGAACTACTTTTGCTATGTCAGAGAACTGAGAAATAAGGTGTGACAGAGGATAGCATTTGATTAGCTTGAACACGCTAGAAAATGATTGGTGTAAATTTTACTGCAGATTTAGAAAGCAGGATGCTTAAGTGTCCAATGAGATTTGCATACCTGAGGAAGGGCAGTTCAAACAGCAGAGTGTGAGGTCAGTCAAGAATAACTAGTTAGGAAATTCAATTGCTAGCTATTTTCCTCATGCTTTTTTATACTTATGATTTAATTCCAGTTGATTCCAACTGCTATTAGTAGATACTGATAGAATCAGAAGCTTAGGTTATATTCACATATTAGCCTATTAAACATTGTCCTGCTAATTTAAGGTATGTACTCATGTCTTTAAAAGGAACACAGGTTTGGTTTTTTGTTTTTTTTTAACCCCATTTAAAATGATAGTACTATAATCATTGCTAATTTATGTCAGACTGAATTCTAATGCTTTCTACTAGTCTTTATCTTTAGTTGCTGGGTGATACTCTATCTTGATGTTTGTTTAGTGTTAGTCTATAAAGGGAGGGTTGCTTTTAACTCAGGGTTCTCGTCTCTGAAACAGCAGTCACCGATAAACATGAACGTGATGCAAGCACGTGTCCTATCTGCTATTTCAGCAAGAAGTCGCTGATCTCCGACCCATTAGTTTCATTTTTATTAGTTTCTCCTCTTTCTTTTCCTTTTGTCCTTTTCTCTCCTCTCTCATTTTTTTTTTTAAAGTGATTGTAGGCATCCCAGCATGGACCGATGCTTGATGAAAATCTTGTCAATCCCTCTCCGTAAGTCCCCACTATTCCCCAGTCTTTCTTCCTGATTCCAGAATCTCATGGAAAACTGCCAAGCGCTATAGTCAGTGACTGGACACCGGCCAGTATTACCCTAGCATGGACATTTTACCTAAAAGTGATCAGTTGGCAAGATTGGGAACATAGGTGCTCAAGGGAAGTCTGGATATACCTAATTAGGCAGACTAAAGATATTTATGCATTGGGACGGATGCAATTTATGATTTATGATTGTAGCACACATCATTTTTGTTACATTTACAGCCATTGTTTACCACAATAACCATAGTCACAAATACGATTTTTCTTTATGTTTCTTCAAAAAATGATACTCCAAGTGAACAGGTTTGTTTTTTTTAATCCATATATAATAACATATTAAAACAAAATGAATATATATGTGTGTGTATGTGTATATATATATGTCTATGAATATATTGACAGTAATGACCAACAATACCATTGATAAAAAAAGTTGCAGTCAATGGCAAAGTACCTGAGCTCTGGTCCTAAGTGTGCCACTAACAATTGAAAATGTTTAATCATGAGTATCTCTAGAGCTTAGTTTTCTATTTGTAAAATGATGAAAATAGATGAGATGAGATATAAAGATCTCAACAGGCAAAAATTCTATGACTCCCTTGTTCTTGCTTAATGGTATAAAAACATGTAATTGTGTAACATAAACAATTTAAATTCAAGACACTGAAATTGAAAGTTGGGACATAGAGTTAGGGAAGAGTGTCTGGTGTTAGAAAAAAAAAAAAGCATCATTTCTCTCTTTAGATACTTTTCCAAACTTGATGACAACCTGAATGCCTCAGAATTCCATGCAATCATTTCTTTCGTGGCTTCTGTAGCCTTAAATACTAAAGTCTCATCAGACTTAAGAGAGCTCAGGCTACTAAAAGGCATGACTTTTAAGACTCAATGGCATCCTGCAGGGATCTTAGTATATTTTTCACTTCACTCTGGGAAAAATTCAGGTTAATCAACTGAAAATTCTGGGTTGGTGCGGTCCATGATGTGATAACTATTAGCATTTGAAATTATAGATACTGAGCAGTGGAAAGCAGGTCAAAAGAAATACATGCCAAACAAATGAAAGAGGACACAGCTCACTTAATTTACATCAGTCCAAACCTGGGATCTATTACTCTCAACAGTGGTAGGAGGTAGAAAGATATCACCAATATATGGAATGAGAGAATATAATTTTAATATCACACAGCAATTAAAAAACGCTTTTTAAAAAAGGATGACTAATCCAATCCTCAAAAGGAAGTGTAATAACTGCCATCTTGTATAATTGATTTTACTTTTTAAAAGTTAATTTCTTTACTTTTTATTGTTAGTCATGGATTGCAGCATTGAAATTAACATAAAGGTGAGGGTAACACATGATCTTTATATGTCATCTTATTAAAATGAAGCTATTTTTAATACTTTTAAGAGGCCTATCAGAAAACACAATTTATATCCTCAAAGTATATTTTGTCAGTTTCAAGTATAATTTTTGCATTCATATTCTTTTATGAATTTTAATGGAGACACTTAAATTGTAATTATTCCTCTCAGCTCAAATGCAGGTAACAAATGGAATTCAATCAGTGTTTGCGCATAATGACCATCATTAAGAGGGAAATAATAATGACATTCTCTCTGCATTAAACTTGCAGACTCTTTACACAATGATCTGAATCCCATTATTGATCTCCATGGAGATATGCAATTGTCACCTATTCTGCATAATATCTGAATGTTAAATACATTTGTTTGGAACAAATATTTTAATGAATACAGTTAGTTCCACTTAATTAACTGTCTGATAACTGAATATTTTTACTTAATAATTCAACTTGCAATATCAAAATTTTTCTATTTTTTATTCAAATGCACTTGAGATTAGTCATAGATATTCATTTGAATGTTCATAAAATGTATGTGGAGTTTAAAATTCCCCTTGGCTTTATTTAAAGTACATCCATTAGAGAGATAGTGAAGAAGTATTTTTTTGTCTGTTTGAAATAATTTTTTACCTTTAGTTGTTTAAAATAGCCCCTTAGAAAATTACTTGTAAAATGTTTTCTGACCAAAAATCCTTCTAACTTCTCTTTATTACAGAATTGTTCATAAGAATACTATTATTCATATTTACTTACATATATACATTTTTAATGTGGGTATTTTGTTGGGGGAAGAAAATATGAATAAAATACTGAATTCACTTGTGCAGAAAGCTAGGAAAATCATAATTGGTGAATATTTAGCTATTAAACTTTAAAAAACAGAATCCAAGGTAATATATAGACTCCAAGATAATAATTTGTAATAATAGTAATAATAAACACTATGAATAATGATTAGATTAATTTTTCAGCCATGGGAGAAGTGTCATGGACCAGCATCAATACTCTGTCTTTAGGTACAGTTATAGCAATCAATTTCACAAATATTTGCTCAGCAATACTCTGTCTTTAAGTACTGTTATATCAATCTATTTCACAAATGTTTGCTCAGCTCCAACCCCAAGTCCAATGTTGCACTTGGGAGTGATGAAACCATAATGAATAAGAGACCAGGTCTGGCCTCAGGAAACTCATCATTTGGTGAGAAGGAACTCACACAATAAGCTTTGACACAGGTGACAAATGCCAATGGTCTGAAAGAAGTGTAATAGAAGCATGGAGATGAAATTGATTGGTTCTATGGACCAGGAGAAATCAGAATGTCTTCAGAAAGATGGGAAACTCTAGAGAAATGGCAAACCTCTATGTCTTACAGGATGGACAGAATTTTGCCAGGATTAAAATA
The DNA here is from genome assembly GCA_004026885.1 of Lyroderma lyra. Classification (NCBI taxonomy): domain Eukaryota; kingdom Metazoa; phylum Chordata; class Mammalia; order Chiroptera; family Megadermatidae; genus Lyroderma; species Lyroderma lyra. The sequence continues at coordinate 355,749 of PVJL010000361.1, read as the reverse complement.
TGGGTAGAAAAGTCTTAGACTAAAAAAAACGCATGAATACAGCTTGGAGGAATAAGAGTATGCATATCTTTCTCAGTAAGTGTCAGTCCAATTCACCTAAGAGTCCGGGGTGCATAATGAGCAGCATAGGATAGGGAGCCTATAAATGTTTCTCTAATGACTGACTACAATTCTTGCTCCAGGAGCTTGACATACACCTGAAAATCTTGGTAAAACACCGTACTATATCACTCATGTAAATAAGGAAGTTACATTTAGAGATATTAAGTGACTTGCCTGATAGCGTCTAACCAATAAGTAATGGTGCTGGAATTATGGACCAGTTCTCTTGGTGTCTAAGGCTTGTACTCCTGGTGGAGTTAAGACAAGGTTGGAAGAACCTTGAATTGCATGCTTATGGATTGGAGAAGTATTGGAGGATTTTTAACAGGAGAATGATATAATCAGATTGATAATTTGGAAATGGAGTTTGGGTCATAGTGTGGGGATCAAATTAGAAGTAAGGAGATTCAAGGCAAACCTGCAAATTATGAAGTTGTTTTACTATACCAAGTGAGAGTACTTCAAGTACAGAATGACAATGGGAATGGAAAGGGGACAGATTTGCAGTAAAATCAATAGGACTCGCTTTCACATTGGGTAACTGAGAATGTAAAAATGTCACTAGGGAAGAAAAAAAGAATTTTATGTTCTCCTTCTATATCCCTGGAGATGGAGTAAAGTTTATACTAAAACAAAAGTTTCCATAGATTGAAACTACATTGATTAAAAAACACTTGTTTTATTTCTAGGAGGCCTTAGGAAAATTCAGCAAGGCTGTCGATTTCCTTCATGTTAACTTCCATTTTAGTAAACATTCTTTCTCATCTTCTAAGCCTCCTCAGTGCGTGGGCACCTAATGCTAAAAGAAGCAATCTGATTAATTCATATGTAAATATCAGTGACTCAATGTATTAGTCTTTCCAATACTACTGAGAAGGTAAAAGAAAATTGTTTCCTGGGGTACAATACTTAAAGCAAGGACTTAAAAATGTATATCATTCACTTATAAATTCCTTGAGTGTGAAGAATGTTCAGGCTCTTGGGATAAAAAGATAATAACGACACAGTCCACACCCATTTGACATGTGGGACACACGTGAATCTTTGGGAACCGGAATGTGGAGTGTGGTTGGCAGAGTAATGTCGCCCCTCACCCCCACAAATGTTCCTATCCTACTATCTCTGAACTGTGAATGTATTCTATTACATAACAAAAGAAACTTTGCAGATGGAATTAAGGCTAAGGACCTTAAACTAGGAAATTTATCCTGGGTTACCTGGATGTGCCCAGTGTGATAACACGGGCTCTTAAAGGTGGAAGAGGGAGACAGAACTCAGTGAGAAAGGTGCAACCCAGGGAGAGACAGGAGGGATTCAAAGCATGAGCAAAACTTAATCCACATTGCTGGCTTTGCATATGGAAGAGGACAGCCATAAGCAAAGAAATGTGTGGTCTCCAGAATCCGGGAACTCCCCTCAGTGAAGAGCTGAGAAAACTGGTATATCAGCCCTACCACTACAAGGAATTGATTTTTGCCAACAACGTGAATGTGTCAGAAAACAGATTCTCCCTTAGACAATCTGACCTACAGAACTGTAAGATGATAAACTTTGCTTTTGTTTGGGTGGCTCAGTTTTTGGTAATTAGTTACTGCAGTAATAAAAAACTAATACAAATTAAAATAAAAATATTATTTACCTTAAAAACATAGAGAGAATATTAAATGTAATAATGCATTATTTCATCTCATGTGTAGAAAATACTAAAAGCAATTAACATTACTTTTGTCAGTATAAGACTGTAATTTAGCCCTAAGCCCACAAAAGTTTTATTAAATTTTCTTTATATATTTTTATTTTTTATTAGTTTCAGGTGCATGAAATAACAAGATTAGATATTTATACACCTCACAAAATGATAATTCCAACAACTCTACTACCCATCTGATACCATATGTAGCTATTACAATACCATTGACTATATTCCCCATGCTGTACTTTACATCCTGTGACTACACACACACACACACACACACACACACACACACACACACACACACCAGGGTGCTAAAAAAATGCATACACATTTTAAGAGACATTATCTATGTATTACATAAATACTGATGCTAACCACTTTGAGCACTTGTTATAACTGCAGAAGTCAAACGTGACTTGTATTCATCTTCTGTTATTGGTATATAATGAGTATTATGATTTTAATATAGATTTTTCCTCTCTTAAAATGTAGATACATTTTTTTGGTGCGCGCTCTCTCTCTCTCTATGTGTGTGTGTGTATTTTAAAATTATAGTTGACATTCAATATTATTTTATATTAGTTTCAGGTGCACAGTGGTTAGGCATTTATATAATTTATTAAGTGATTCCCGCAATAAGTCTAGTGCCCATCTGACACCATACATATTTTTACATTATTGACTATATTCTCCATACTGTATTTCACATCCCTATGACTATTTTGTGACTACCAATTTGTACTTCTTAATTCCTTCACCTTTCTCATGCATCCCTTGAACCCCCTGCCATTTAGCAATCATCGATTTGTTCTTGGTAACTATATGCCTATTTCTATTTTGTTCCTTTATTCTGTTCTTTACATTCCATATGTAAGTGAGATCATATGGTATTTATCATTCTCAGTCTGACTTATTTTACTTAGCATAATAATCTTTAAATCCGTCCATGTTGTTTCAAATGGTAAGATTTTATTCTTTTTTATGGCAGAGTAATACTCCCTTGTCTAAATGTACCACAATTTCTTTATCAAATTGCCTATTGATGGGTATCTCCATTGCTTCCATATCTTGGGTATTGTGAATAGTGCTTCAGTAAATATAGGAGTGCGTATGTTTTTTTGAATTAGTGTTTTGGATTTCTTTGGATAAATATCCAGGAGCAGAATTGCTAGGTCATAAGTAGTTCTATTTTTAATGTTTTGAGAAATCTCCATATGCTTTTCCATAGCGGCTGCACCAATTTGCTATCCCGCCAACAGAGCAATAGGCTTCCCTTTTTTTCACATTCTCAATAACACTTGTTGCTTGTTGATTTATTGGTGATAGCCAATCTAACAGGAGTGATGTGGCATCTACCTTTTATTTGAATTTCTCTGAGGATTAGTGATATCGAGCATCTATCTGTTTGTCTGTCTATTGGCCATCTGTATGTCTTCTTTGGAGAAATACTTAATTCAGGTCCTCTGCCATTTTTAAATTGGATTGTTTGTTTTTTTGATGTTGAGTTGCATACGTTTTTTTTGTTGTTGTTTTTTATTTTTTATTTTTTTCGCTTTTTGGTATGTGGGTAGCTCCCTGGCTGGGAATCGAACCCAGGCCGCAGCACTGACAGCGCCAGCGCTGAAGCCCCAAGTCACTACACCACCAGGGAACTCCCCTAGTTGCATAAATTTTTAAAATAAATTTTGGACGTTAACCTCTTTTTCAGGAGTATTATTGGCAAATACCTTCTCCCATTCAGTAGAATGTTTTTTTGTTTTGTTGATGGTTTTCTTTGCCATGAAAAAACTTTTTAGTTTGATGTAGTCCAATTTATTTATTATTTCTTTTGTTTCCCTTATTGGAGGAGACATATCAGTAAAGTTATTACTATTCATCTATCATCTATCTATCTACGAGATCTGACAATTAAGTTTACAAACTCATCCTAGAAAACGTGCTACACACCTCATTGCTGACTGTTGGTACAGTCACCTTTGAAGTACTCCCCTTAGGAAGCTATGAACCAATGCCAGTGCCTAGTCCACCCTTCAAAGCAATTTTGGAACTCTTTTTTTCAAATGGTCATCAGAGCTGTCATCGTATTACTGTTGATGTCCTGAATGTCATCAAAATGTCTTTCTTTCAATATCTCCTTTATCTTAAGGGTAATAAATAGTCCCTGGGGTCAGATCAGGTGAGTAGGGAGGGTGTTTCAATACAGCTATTTGTTTACTAGCTAAAAACTCCCTCACAGGCAGTCCTGTGTGAGCTGGTGCATTGTCATGATGCAAGAGTCATGAGTTGTTGGCGAAAAGTTCAGGTCATTTTCATCTAACATTTTCATGCAGCCTTTTCAGCACTTCCAAATAGTAAACTTGGTTGACTATTTGTCCAGTTGGTACAAATTCATAATGAACTGTTCCTCTGATAGCAGAGACATTTAGCAACATTGTTTTGACTCTTGATTTGGACTGACAGAACTTTTTTGGTCATGGAGAATTGGCTGACTTTCACTGTGTGCTTTGACATTTTGCTTCAGGGTCTTATTGGTACCCCCATGTTTCATCATAGGTGATAACGTGGCCCAAAACATCATCTTGCCTCTCTAAAATGTCTTTGGCAAACTTCAACTCTCCTTTACTTTTGTTCATCAGTTAGCTCCTTTAGGACCATTTTCGCACACACCTTTCTTATGCCAAGATTTTCAGTTCAGATTTTTCTTACTCTTTCTCTATCAATGTTTACTTGGTCTGCTATGATTCTCATAGTCGACCAATGTTTTTGCTCATAATTAGATGAATTTTGCAATGTTTTCATTATATCTGCTCGTGACTGAACACCCTGACCTCTCTTCATCAATGACACTTTCTCTCCCCTCAGAAAAATGTTTAATCCATTTGCACACTGCCATTTTCTTCATGGCATTATCCCCATACGCCTGGATTAATATGTCCCTGATTTTATCTCCACTCTTGCCAAGTTTAACAAGAAATTTAATGTTTGTTCACTGGTCTAATTCAAACTCCGAAATTCTTGTGATGGCACACAAATACATGCAACAACAATAATGAACACCACTCAGCAAGAGTCTGCTACACATCAACATGAACACAGCTGTGAGGCACAGATGTACCAAGGTCCTAAAACATGACCAACTTGTTTGTATGGTGCTGCCAACATAAACGCACAGTGGCAATTCATGAACTTAATTGTCAGACCTCATATCTATCTATCTATCTATCTATCTATCGTATATCACCTATCTACCACCTGTTTACTTAGTTTGCTTAGAGTTGATTGAGAAACTAGGATCTGTAGGCTTACAGTAGACAGATTTTTTTGAGCTCCATCCCTGTTCTTTTTTTGGGCTCTAATTACAAATACGTTATACTAATTGATATTGTCACAAAACATGGTTTATTCTTTATTCTACTTTTCATTCGTGCTTCTTTTTTTATAATTCTACTTATATATGTATTTGAATTCAGTGACATTTTCTTCTCCAACATCTAATCTACTCTTAATCCCAACCTGTGTATTTTTCACTTTAGATATTGAATTTTTTACACCTAGCGGTTTCATATATCTTTCATTCCTCTTCTCAGTCTGCTTATGTTGTTCTTCACCTCCTCTAGCATGTTTATAAGATTAATAAGAGTTTTTTTCAGGTTATGGCCTGGTAATTCTCCCATGTTAAGTATTTTTATGTCTGTTTTTTCTCCTAATCATATTTTCCTACTTCTTTACCTATCTGGTAATTTTGGTTTATATGCTAGAAATGGTGGATTTTACATTGTTGAGTGCTGGATTTTATTGTAGTTTTCTAAAGAGTGTTGGATTTCATTCTGGCACACAAATAAATACTCTGAGCTAGGTGTGATACCTTTAAGGCTTACTTTTAAGTTTTGTTATGGCAGACACAGAACAGCTTTTTCTATGGAGCTAACTTAGCTCTACTATTTAATGTAAACCTTCTAAGAACTCTACACCCTTTGTCTTATATATTTTAAGGTCTTTCCACTCTGGTTGGTTGAAACAAAACCACTTCTACTTGTGCTCGCACTCTGGGATTTGGTCAACCAACTGCTTTCTCACTATTTTTCAGTGGTTCTTTTACTAGACTCGGGAACATTTTTGCCCCACAAATGGGCAGATCAGCCAAAGCCTTAAGGAGATCCTCCTTCAGACTCCCAAGCTCTTTCCTGTTTATTTCTACCACTCCAATACTCTGTTCTGTAAAATCTCATTCTTGACCTCCTTGAGCTCAGATAACTATCTTCTCAACTCACTGCCCCCACTCCAGATGTTATTTCAATTTCCTGTCCTTGGCCTGAAACCAGGCTCCAGGTAGTAAGCTGGGGCAATCTTAAAGTTTACTTTATTTTTCTCTGCTTTCAGGAATACTAATCCCATTCTGCCTATTATCTTCTGTCTGAAAATTGTTAATATGCATTTTTAATTTCAATTTTTTATTCATTTAAGTGAGGTAGAGGAAGTAGAAATTTTTTCATTTACTATTACAACCTCTGTTCCAGTAGCCAGGAAATTGTAACAGGTTTTCTGTGTATTCTAATCACATTGCTGATGAGTCATATGGCTCTACCCAATCTGTTTTGTGAAATGTTCACCTTCATTTGTTCATGGCATGCTCTGACTACTGCAAGAAAGTCCCATCACTTTTAGATGACACTTTCACTGTGTTATAAACTGGTAAGAGGAAGAATTGGGGTGGGGGGAAGCCAAGGAAATTGAAGTTCATGGACATCTGTTTGATGAGAAACGATGATGAGACACACATTTTGTTCCACGCTATTTTCTACACTACACATATACAGAATCACCTTACACACAAACACACTTGGTACCCACATGTACCACACAGCTGCAAAAGTAGCTTTCAAAAAATTTGTTTCTTTCTTTCACACATGTACCCTTACATCTAAAATTTATCTCCCTGAACTCTCATCTGGTCAGAGAAAAAGGTCTTTTCCAACCTACCATTAAACCTTTGAAATGTTGTCGTTTTGCAAGTGTCACAGTCCTTGTTTCTCCCACCAGCAGCCTGTGACCTCACTCTTCTTCCTACCAAGAAAACACATTTGAGGTAATTCTGCAGTAGTTGTCAGAGTCTTCTTTAGTAACTTGCATTTAAAATGCATAACTTTCTTGTGGAACTGAGGTGGTGTCTGCTTCTAGTGTAATCCTGCTGTTTGGTACAAGAGTAATTTTTCTGCCAAAAATTCATGTATTTTTTAAAATGCATTGGTCCTATTTACCTATTTCTGGACTGAAAATTAACCCAAATATTTGCTTTAACTTCTGATAAATTTGTTCATTTTCTAAAGAATTGTTATAAAGTTATTCTGCAACATATTGAAATGAATTGCAGATGAGCTTGCTAAGTACATACTGCTTAACATTAGTAGAAACTGGTCAGAAAACTAAATAAGAGCAAATGCTATTTTTACAAAATTTTGATAAAATGTTAGGTAAAGTAAATAAGCATACTGACATTCCTGAGAATAATTCTACTACAGTTGACCAAATGCATACTTTATAAATTTTCAGACAGAATAGTAATTATTAGAAGTCAGAGTTGCTTTAAGATGTAATTCAAGCCATCTTAAATAAATTTTCTTTAAAAAAAAGGTGTATTAAACTGGTTAGCGAAGGAAATATAAATATAAGGTATGTAGGTTTAAATGAGCAAGTCATAAAGTCATGATATTCCTATAGTAAACAAGAAAGATATGAATTTTGAAATAACATGAGAAGACTCATAATGGTTTAAATGACTGCACCCAAAATGATTAATGAGTAAATGTCAACATACATGAAGGTCAAAAGTGGTTTACTACAACTTTCTGTACTGGGTTTTGACTTATCTATTGATTAGATAAAAACAAATGTTACTTGCTAAATTCCTAGACAAAATTTTTGAAGATAATAATAAATATTTTTTCATGTCAAAATTATGGTCTATGAAGAGTGTGGCAAGCTGGGACAACTGACTGCAAAATACAACAAGTTCTAAAAGTGGCAGGTATAGCTATACAGCAACACGCCTAGTCAAAAACCTTTTGACTTCGAAGTTTCAGGTGACTATAAATCCATTATTAGACAATAGTGTATTGAGGGTCCAAAAATTATTATATTTATTGTCTTTTTTGATAGATGTATGGCACTACCAACGTGTAATCTCTAAGAGCATGTGAAATGATAGTCCTGATCTGTTTTGTGAAGTCATGAAAAGTCTTGGAATATGGTAGACATTTAAAGAATTTGGAAACCATCTCCTGGATAGGATAGAGTGGACAAGAAGGTGGGTGACATTGAAATCATATCAGCAACAGAGAGAAAAACAAACAAACCAAGAACCTGATCGTTGTATCTCTGGTCAAGTAAAGGCCCATATATCTTCAAATGCTCAAAGGACTATCAGGTGAAGGACACAACTTTGTGTAGGTAAAGAGAACAAAACTAGTAATGTCAGAGAGAAGTTAATATATAACCCTTGGGAACAAATCTACAATCTGAGCTGCTCAATGAGAGTAAATCCTGGTTCTTGTGTATCCTTGAACCCCTTGAGTGCAGTGGACTGGTGAGCTGATGTGTCCCTGTCACTGAAGGTAGTTCAAGAATTTCAAAGATTTATTAGATGAACTACAATGTTCTTTCAACCAAAACATTCTTTAACTCAATCTGATACAAAAAATTTCTTCCTCACAGTGCCATTTCCACACTGTGCTCATACTTAGTCATCAGCACTGTGTTATCCTTTTGAAATTTCTTACATTTTTAACCTCCCCCCCACATCTTGCCCATCTTTCAAATCCAAACTATTTGTACTTCTCTATGAAGCATTCCTTTATTATTCACTACAATCCTGAACTCTTTTAATCTGCAATTTATATTGCAAGTGTCATTCATAACTTCCATTTCCTATCCTTCTTTTCTGTGATCATCATAGCACCTATCATCATTGATCATACTTCATATTTTTATTTATTTATTTATCTATCTATCTATCTATCTATTTATTTATTTATTTATTTATTTATTATCTAGCTCCCCACATTAGAATTTAAACTCAACAAAAGCAGGTGGATTAGTTTCCTGGGGCTACCCTGTACCAAATCACCATAAACTGGTGAATTTAAAAATAGAATTTGGGTTCCCCGGTGGAGTGGCGGTTAGGCTTGGGCGGGCTCACCACCACGCCCTGGGTTGGATCCCCGCTCAGGGAACCAACCCTCTAAAAAAATAAACAAAATAAATAAAATGCTAAGAACCTGAGAGTACTGTTCCAATTATTAAAAAAAAAAAAGATAGAATTTACACTCTCACAGCTTTGGAGTCTACAAGGTCAAAATCAAGGTGTTGGCAGCGGCGGTTCCCACCGGCGGTTCTGAGAGATAATGGGTTCCATACCTCTCTTACAGCTTCTGTCTTTAGCTCCGAGCCTCAGAACTCCAGTCTGGGCCTTTGTCTTCACGTGCCCTTCCTTTCTCTGGTTCTCTGTGTCTTCTCCTTTTTTATCTCATAGATTATTGATTTTAGAGCTCACCCTAATCTCATCTTGATATTCTTACCTTAATTACCTCTGCAAAATCCCTTATTCCAAATAAATTTACATTCTGAGATTAACAGTGAA